>OX463759.1:12586641-12812151 GCA_949824845.1 Rhingia rostrata
GAAATAAAAAAATAAAGGACTTTCCATGGAACATTGTTACTTTAGCTTCCAATCACTTTTTTCACTTTTTTTTTTGTTCCACTCACTAAATTAAGTTAAAAATTTAGCAATTTTTTTTTTGTCGCTCTCAATTAGTTAAAAAGTTATTAAACAATGAAATTTCCAAAAATCCCTATAGAAATCAACCAAATTTTGACAGTTCACACATAGCTGAATGATAAATCTGAACAAAAACATTCCAATGGAGCATTGCAAGATAGAAAAAAAAAATATTACATATTTCCCAAAATGTAAAGAAATGTAAAAAATGTAAAAAATTGTTAAAAAAAATTATTAACAATCATTAATTAATAATAAAAAATGACTAAACAAAATATCTTAAAAAAATGCCGGTAACGAAAATTTAGACCCCCTCGAAGAATTTTTTAAATGTGCCGGCAAACTATACAACGGGCAAGAAGCAATTCCAGAACCATGTTCTAATGATTCTGACGATTCATCATAAATTAGTATAATATAATAAATAAATTAAATCCTAACTCAACAGTTTTTCTGTTAACCGGTACTCTGCGTGGCCCGCTTCGCGGGAACAAAGGATTTCAACTCTCTTTTTGTGGACAGTCCACGCTCACGCAACTTCGTTGCTCCGCTCAGGGTATTTAAACTCGTCAGGCAGGCGCCTAAGTCAACAGTTTTTCTATTAAGCGGTACTCTGTGTGGCCCGCTTCGCGGGAACAAAGGATTTCAACTCTCTTTCTGTGGACAGTCCACGCTCACGCAACTTCGTTGCTCCGCTCAGGGTATTTAAAGTCGTTCAGGCAGGCGCCTAACTCAACAGTTTTTTCTATTAAGCGGTACTCTGCGTGGACCGATTCGCGGGAACAAAGGATTTCAACTCTCTTTCTGTGGACAGTCCACGCTCACGCAACTTCGTTGCTCCGCTCAGGGTATTTTAAGTCGTCAGGCAGGCGCCTTAGTCAACATATCTTTTTGTTAAAATATTTTTATTTGGTATGTTTTTTTCAACATGGCAATGCTGCGTACACCGCAGCAAAAAAAATAAATGAAGTGTCAAACTACAAACGATTTGTATGGGATTATAACCCAAAAAGTGCAATTTTATTTTATTAATAACTTTTAAACTAAATGTGAGCGACAATTTTTAAAAGCATATAAATGATCAGTGCGCAGAGACGAATCGATTAATAAAAAAAAGTGAAAAAAGTGAAAGGCAGCTAAAGTATATTTATGCCCTTTCCATCTTTGTTTTGATATGAATTTCCCGAATAACAGCCCTTAAAGGGCCAAGCCAACCGAAACCGAAACTTCGTTTTTTTTTTTAATTTTTCTGTTCAATTATGACATTTAATTCCCACCGAACATAGCACAGAAACTGAAAAAAGAGCCATTAGCTCTTTGCCATTAAAAAAATTAAACGTCACATTTGACATTCAGTGAATTCGGAATGCGGATCTATAAAAAAAAGAAAATTTTGTTATATGTTGCGTTATATTTTGCAATGCTGAAAAGAACAAAACGTTAAAAATATTGGATTCATCCTCTAAATCGAGACCGAAAAATTAATGGAGAATTCTACCGAATCTCAACAAAATTGGAGGAGTATCCGGCCCGGTATTTACGATATCAGATGCTTTTATGTTCCTGTTTTTATATTCTTTGAAAGTTTTATCATAAATAGATTTATGAGATTCTACTTCAAGAATTAGTTTCGAATCGAAACTGTATAATTCCTGTTTTCTTTGAATGCTAGCATCTTTAGCTTTTTTTTTGCTTCAGCATTTTCTTTTCTAATTTTTTTAATTAATTCCATTTCCATTTTTATTTCACGTTAGCTTTTCATCACACAAAAAAGAAGAATAAATAAAAAAAAAACAATTCACTTTGACATAAAAAACGTCAGAAAAGGGACGTCTGCGAACTTCGGCAAACAGAAATTACAACGATGAAAAAAAATTGCAAGTTTCGGTACGATGAATTGCAAAACTGCAAAATGAAAAAGTAAAATTTCGGTACGGAAAAAAAAATCGTTTTATATAAAAATAAAAAGACTTTAAGAAATAAAAATAGATGAGATTAGTGTGGTTTATTAATATCTTTTATTTAAGAAGTATTTTTAACTGAAAAACACAGCAAATTTTAAGTAATTAGCAGTTTAAAAAAAATGAAAAACAAAGTTTCGGTTTCGGTTGCTCGGTGGGTTTGGCCCTTAAAGCTTAAACTATTACAATTACAATCTAGTACGATACTTATTACGAATGGAAAATTCCAATCCGTAAGATGATCCAGAATGCGGTGATCCCAATCTGATCGTTCGAAAGATTTATTGCGTAGTTATCGTTCGAACGAATGCCTATCCGTTCACGGATGCGATGATTTGGGCCCAGCTGTGTATTATTTTTCATGTATGTTTTGCGGTAGTCCGGTTATCAGTTGATTCTTCTTGATGTCTGCTTGATGTTCTTTTATTCGTGTGTTTAATGTTCTCTTTATTGTGCCGATGTATCAATTGTGCTGCGGTGTGATTTAATAGTCGCCAACTTTTCATAAAAATTTGCTTTGCTAAACTAAATTTATATCCTGCAGCAGAGCGGCGATGATAGTTAACTTTGTCTTGAACTTTTGTAACGGAAGCAATCCTTATGAGGCCACCCAAGATCTGCTCGTACTTTGTACCTTATATAGGAGTTGGATCTAAACTCCCAAAGATATGCTAGCTCTGACAACAACATCTCATGCGAAATAAAACGAAGAAATTCTCTCGTTAACCTCTGCTACTTCGGATAATGGAGGCGAGCTATGTCGGGTTTCTCATGAATGAAAAAAAAATACAAATTTTTGGGGCAACAGGTTCGTTAGTACCCAGGGCCGAGCTTTCTCACAACCATTGATGTGTGCGTGTGTATTTCTTGCACAATGGCGGGACCTCCTGTTTTATGCTGAATCCGAACGGCTAAGTTGAGATAATCTATTCATGACAATTGATACAACTCGAATGATTTGTCAGATCATCATGAGAGGCGGGCCAGTGAAAAATCATTTAGGTGTTGCTACGGCTGTGAATCGAACCCCGACCTTCTGCGCGGCAGTTCAACGCAATAACCATCGCGCCACTAAGCCCGTCTTCTCATGAATCAACTTGATTATTTATTTTGGGATGGTGCCTATTTTCATAAGAATTTGGACGGAAAATCTACAAATCCAAACGGAAACCTCGGTACAAAATGCTCAGAAATCGAACTCGTGGTAGAAAATTTTGTTCCGAACGGATACGTCGATAGCGTTGAATATTTAGGGTTATCGGAAATTATTTTTCCCAAGGAATTTATCCCATTCAGCAATCATTTTACATTGCTGGGAATTATTTTTCCCAAGGAATTTTTCCCATTAAGCAATCATTTTACATTGCTGTGGGGGAAAAATTCCTTTGGAAAAACAATTTCCGATAACCCCAAATATTCACCCCTATAGAGTTATCCATTCGGAACTAAATTTTCTCCCATTTTTTCGATATCGGAGAATCGAAACAAAATTGTTAGTTGGGAAGACTTACTCGTGAGCAAACTTTGAAGGAAGCTATCTTTAAACATTAAACACCAGAATTAGAGAACTAACACCTTAAATAAAGTTTTTTCCCAATACATTCAGGCTTATCGCGAATAAATTTTCCCAGGAATTTTTCCTTTGTCAGCAATGTAAATCAGATTGCTGAATGGGTAAAGTTTCCCGAGAAAATTTATTAGCGATAGGCCTGGTTGTTTATATCCTATCCCATAGGAATTGTAGTAGCTTTTGATAGTTTGTAATTTAGGGAAATAATTTAGCTAGATATAGCCATTCTTAATGTCTATATTTCGTCCATACAATTTTTGGGAGCGTTTTTCGTAAAAAAACGTTTTTTTGGTATAAAATTAAACACTTCGAAAAAAATGTTGAAGCTAAATTATTGGTCATGATAATATAAACATTTCTTGTGTATAACATTTTAACCCACGCCCACTTTTTAGAGGCGTTTTCATGCAAAAACCATTTCGATACACTAGCTCATAGCATAACCAGGCGAAAAACTTTGATTTTTGTCGAACCACAAAAGATTTTGATAAATGTTGTGACAATGCCATTTTCTATATTTCATCGCCAAAAAGCCGACATTTTGCGAATATTTATTTTAATGATGTAATAGGATAGGGTATTAAACGATCCGCACAGCGGTTTGTAGCCTTCTCATATGTTTTTTTTTAAGGGTTATCGGGAATTATTTTTCCTAAGGAATTTTTCCCATTCAGCAATCAGTTTACATTGCTGAATGGGAAAAGTTACTTGAAAAAAATAATTCTCAAAGCGTCTTTTTACGAACATTTCTTCGACATAGTAGGTGTCATCTTATATTAGTAAGATAATGCCAAATAGACCGGCAATAATCGAATCATTCGTAATCCAATGGAAGCATCTAATCTAGCTGTGAAATGACACTGTTAATATTCATACATTGTGGGAAGTAAATCCAAGTAAATCACATCAACTCTAAACAACAATAGAACATTGTTCTACCACCGAATGCATTCTCAATCCCAGCCAGAGTAGTCAACAAGAATTCAGTTCTGTATTGTGCTTTACCTCCAGCTTCAACCCAAATCCAGAACAGCTCATTCGAGATACACATGTGCATTAAAAAAAAAATCACACAACCGCAGACCAGCAACACAGGTATGCTGTGTACAATCGACGTTCAAAAGATAAATATGTTTACACAGATATTCGTATTTACCTGCTAACAACCTACTAGATACCAAGGCGCTCACATTCATCCCCATTCATATACACGGTTACACCTGTTTTTTTTTTGTATCTTATATCTGCTTTTTAGGCTTACCCACTACTCGCAAGTCCGTAGTGGTGGTGGTGCTTGTTGTATTCAATTTCCATTTCCACCACCTATTGTCGTTACCAGTGTGAGCGTTCTCGACGGCAGGTAACTAACTACCATCGTGGTACACACATTACCTGCTAACCATAACCATAGTCACCACACCATACTCAGGTGTAGTCATAGTGTGTGCTCCTTCTAAATGATGCGGCTATCTCTGTCTATCTGTCTACGCGAGCTACCAAGTTATTTTTTTTTGTTAGTTTCTGTTTTTTTTTTGTTTTTGTGAGCCTGAGTTTGTTGTAAGAGATTTTTCACTCTAATATCGCGTATTGTGTAGTTGTGTAGTCGTCGTGGTCGTCGTTTCTTTTTTAGTAAATTCTACGCCTATTAATTTGTTTTATTCAGTTTCTAGAGTTCTATGTTATTGAAATAGTTGAGTTTAAGTTAGTTTTCGAACGTAAGATTGTGTTTTCGAGACCGAAAAGTGTGCTAGTGCCGTTGCGAGCCAACACTGATGAAAAATTTCCCCAAAATGAAAATGAAGAAGTGAAATTTAACGGATTTTTTTTGTTGTGAAGTGAAAATTGTTTATCTGTAAAAAAAAAGTTCTTTAGAAGCGATGTTATTCGGGAAAGGATTAACAAATTGAAACTTATCCAAAAAGACCACCAACATTCAGAATCGCCACCAAAACTTTAAACGAAAAAGGAAACTCAACACAAATAGGAGGAGCACAGCCACCACCACAACACAACAGTAATAAAATACCGTAGCACCGTCAAAAAGAAAGTATGTTAACAAATTTCAGATTTAAAAAAAAATAGAAATGAATACCGAAGTATGTTAAAGCTTTGGTAAAACATGTCAGGCAGGCAAGGAGTTTTTTTTTTTTGCCATATTTGCTTGGAATGTATAGGTATACGTTTAATATTATGGGCTAGCAAGACTTGACTTACGTTTTAGCCATTCGCGAATATAGAGGGGGTGCCTACACCTTTATGAATGGGAATTGGAAAACGTTCAAATAGAATTTTTAATTGCATTTCGAGGTAGGTTTTGCTGGTAGAATTGCATTCTAGTTCTACTGAGCATGGTTTTTTTTTAGGATGTTTTTTGTTGGTTGACAAAATGAGATTTAAGGTGTGATCTAGCTCTTGAAAGTGTTCTGCATTTTGGGTGGAAGGAAATATGAAAACAAAATTACCTTTTGACAAATGTCAGAATGTAGTTTTTGTCAGTCAGTTATCCTTGTCAAATCGTAGGCTTAATGACACAAAAACGTTTGTCAATATTTGATAACCTTAGTTTTTTTGTGATTTGTTTACGACTATTTAGTTTTTCGAGTTCTAGGAATACATTTTTTATTTGTAATATAAAATCTATATTTTAAGTAAGGTTTCATACCCAGCCTAAAATCGTAAAAAAAATGTGGCTACGTTCTTGTGTCACTATGGCGATGAAATGTTTGTGATAACTTTTTTCATGTGTGTTCCTGAACAATATTTTTTTAGGTGATTTTAAGTGATCTTTTTGCTGAAGGAATTAGGTAGTTTGGATAAAAAAAATTGCGCACTTGAATAAAACTATTCTCATTGTTTTATTCAGTGTTCTTGTCATTTTGTGGGGTTTTATGTTGGTAAAAATTATGTTATCAAAAGATTTCTGACAGAACTTCCGTAAATTTCGATGGTACATCTTCCATCACGTAAGATCAATAGTCGTTATAGCTGTCACCGATATTATTTTATTTGCTTCACGTAAAGTAATAATCGTCAAATCACAGACGATTGTTGAGCGATTGCTCATAGGGTCTCGACTACTGTCTGAGTGATAATCGTTTTCAAAGTTACAGAATGACTCCTGCCTCTTGTAAAAGATGTAGGAAATCAAAATTACCTTCTGAGTAATTTCTGAATCAACGTTTTGTATGTCAATTGTCCTCGTCAAATGCTTCGTATGAGATTGTATGTCCTTTCGGGTACTTTTGTGTAAAGAAAACTGTAAAGAAAAAAATGGAAATGTCAAGACTCCATTTCCAAGAGAAAATTCTCTCCTTTCAATGAATATTATCCGTACGCTATCGCAAATGCAAACGTCAAATTTTATAGCATGTTGAAAGAGACGATAAACAGAAATATCCTTCTACTAAATGGTGTTTTCCATTCGTAAAAAATCAATTTGATCTAGATCTGTTAAAAGACAGATTTTCACAGTTGGTGTGTTGCATTGGGAAAAAAATTGATTTTTTTTTATCTAAGATCAAGTTTGCAGATCTGCATTTTTCGGCAGATTTACCCCTCTTGCTCTAACACTAAAACAAATGATATCTGTCAGTTTGACTAGAGTGATTTTCGTTTTGATTTTATATTATTTCGGTTGAAAAAAAAATAATTATTGACCATTAAAACTGTAGCAGTACGTTGTGAAATATAAAATCAAAAACAAACAACCTGTGTTACTGGAAACTTCCTAGTTACACCGACACTAACTTCACAGACATGAAAATCACAAGAATTCGATCACAGATTCACAGATTCACAAATTTGAAATCTTGTCCCATTGGTAACAAAAAATATCAAATTGCAGATCAAAATCCAGATTTACCAATGGAAAATGCCACAATTGAATTGCCGAACCATCAATGATTATTTGAAAAAACACAAATATTACAATAAATAAAATGAATAAATTTTCCTTGGTTTCTGTAATTTTTTGGCAGTTTCCATTTCGTCACCAGCCGAAATTCTACATGACAGCGGAAATTCTGCATGATTAAAGGCCGAACTATAATAGTTGGAAGCAATTGGAAGGTAATGTCAAAATTCTACGTTGAGTTTTCTTCAGTACAGCAAATTACTAAAGTTGTCAATAAAAGACTTTTCTGAATGGAAGCGATTGTAAGAGTGGGAGTCGTTTTACCCACCAAAAATTCGTTTCTTATGAACTTACAAATTAAACGAACCCAACTGTTGAAGTGATCTGTCAAATTTTTGTTTGAAAGAACAAAAGAAAGAAAACGCAAATGAATTCGCTTTTTCGCATGTGGGCAAAAGTGAACAAAAACTGGACGAATCGAAGGGAAAAGCAATTATGGTCTTACGATTCAAATTGCATGTGTCCGCACAGTTACGGAAGTGGTCGTCCGTAACCATCTTCTATTATAGTTCAGCCTTTAAAATTGTGAAAAACTGAACTACTTCTTTGGATCTTTTTACAAATTTCTCTCCGCGTACGATTGTGTGAAATTGCACAGTAAAATTTATTCAAAATTACTTTTGCACATGTGTACCCGAACTGACCATTTATTTCCTGCTTACTAAATTCCCTTAAATTTTAAATTCAACAATTTGTCACTTTCTTAGAAAGAATTTTGGTAAGCTTCCTTGTTTTGCTGCAGCGATCCTTCCGTTGTCAATTAGGGTCCAGTTATAGGAATAATTCGTCGCCCTAGTGACATAAGAACGTAATAACATTTTTTTTTTTGCAATTTGTTTAGCTCTAAATATTAAACAGTGCATCAAATTTAACCCTCTTTTTAACGCAATTGATACAAAAGTATTCCTGAAACTAAAAAAAATTAAAAAAGTTATAAAAAATCACAAAAAAAAAAAAAATTTATAGAATATTGACATAAGGTTTTGTGTTAGTAAGGCGACGAATTGAAAAGTTTAATTTGAATACAAAACATGATGGAACTGAAATTTTACTTGATAATTAGGTTATAATAATCATGAAAAAAGCGATCAAATGATTGGAAATCTATAAATATTATGGCTATTTTGTCTTATTGTTTCTTTAATGCCCTTTAGAATAGCAAAAAACTCAACTGGAAGGAGGTCCTTGGAGGGGGCTAATCCATTTTGGGCGATATTTTCTTTTTGATATAGATATGTCAAAGATTCGGTTTTGACAGTTGCTGTGTTCCATTGAGCGAAAAACAAAATGTTTTTTTGATCTCAGATCAATTTTGCAGATTTGGAATTTTTGACAAATTAACCCCTCCTTGCAATAACACAAACACATATATACAAATGTCAGTTTGACTATAGTGATTTTCATTTCGATTTATTAAGGGTATGCATGCAACGTCGTAATTTTACTACTTGCGAAAGATTGTAACTTTACGAAGACGTTTCATGAACGATCCTACTAATGCTGCACAAGTAAATAAAGCGGAAACCCTCTGAATTTAATTTTTTTTGTAATTAGTTATCGATCGAATTTTGTTTCTATTGTTCTCTTTCCGTTCTTGATAATCTGCTCTAGCGAGATATCCCTCAGGGCCGACAATTTTCCGCAACGCAAACTCCATTCAAGGTACATGTCGTCGACAAAAAATCACTTCACTACAATTCGTAAATATATTCCGCGAAGAAAATGTGTTGGAGGAAATCGCAAAAAGAATTGCACTTAGCTGTCAAAAAATGCACGAAAAATGCACCTGAACGCACTTCAACGCAATTCGCCGGTATGCGTTGAAAAATGTCGGAGAAATATTCTGAATAGCTTTACATTTTTGACAGATTGGGTTGTTTACCTTTTACAATAGAAAACTTTGCAACAATCACCATCTGATAGTCATATCATTTGTATGAAGGAAAATTCATACTACAAAAAATACAACAGAACCACTTGTCATCATACAAATGATATGGCTGATTGTCGCAAAGTATTCTATTGACTTTTGACATTTGACAATATACCCGATTTACCCATTACTGAGTTCACATTAATATTTAGTGTGAAAAATTCTTTTTAGAAAATTCGCTAATTCAAATTGCAACATTTAACTTACAACAGGTTTAATCCAATATTGATGGGGTTTTTTTTTGTAGCTTCCAAGATAGTTGTAGGTACTATTCTGTGGTTTATTTAGTATGCTCCCTAACTCAGCTACGGTTATTGCGGAAGTGATTGACAATCGATTCTTGACGTCAGCAACACTTAATTTTTACAGAAATTATGCGATACGTACGACGAAACGTCTGCTTTTTACGCTAGGAGATTGTATGTAACTTGTTGTTTTCTTTTTGTCACTCGGAATTAAGTAAGTCTCCTAGGAAAGCCGAAATGTTAAGAAGAACTATTTAAACATTCTTACATAATGAGACGATAACATCTGATTTAAAACTGGTTTTATCCCTTTAGATTTCAATGTCTTGTAGCTTAATGTAGCTTACGTCATTTATTTAAATTTAGGTAAATTTGAATAAACATTGTAAAACTTCACAAGGCCTTCCGCGTACTCAGAATTTTTCTCAATTTACTTCACGTAGAATTTCTGCTGTTGGGAAAGTTAAAAATGTCAAAACAATTTCTTCCTCTTATTCCAAATACGCGGAAAATGGAGGGATGTGTTTGTTTGTCGTCTCATTCAACATACTTTTCGTTGAAATGACATTATATTATCTTGATATTGGAGATTTGACATTTTGCATTTTTCTTCCAATGTCACGTGACTGAAGTGGTCGGTTTTCCAATGAGAACAGAGCTTCATTAAAGTGAACTTACTAAAACTCAAACCCGGCCATTATTCAGAATAGTCCCCATACTAATAAAAGCTGAATGGCTTATCTGTGACTAATTTCTGACATTTGCCCTATTATTTCTTATGGGAAAAGCTGTCATGTCATTGATGAGCTAATCAGCGTTTATTAATACAGTGGTAGGAGTTTAGAGAAAAGGGGGGGAAAAAAAAACACCAGAAGCATATTTAATTATGACTAAGTTTTCATGATCAAGGTGTTCGATGGTAGGTTTTAAAGACTGAGAGTAAGTTAGGTAAGATTGATGGGTTGATGAGGTAGGCGGTGTGTGTCTTCTCTCAGCCCGTTGGGGATCCACGTGTGTGTTAGAAGTTATGGGTTCGATTCCCACCCGTAGCAACACATAAATGATTTTTCACTGGCCCTCTTCTCGTGATGATCTGACAAATAATCCGAGTAACATCAATTGTCTAGAAAGGCTTATCTCAAATTCTTCGTTCAAAGTCAGCATAAAATACGAGGTCCCGTCATCGTGGTAGCAGTACACACGCACACATGAATGGTTTTGAAGTAGATCGGCAAGCCAATTGCACCAAAAATTTGTATTTATTTTTGTCCATTGTTATTAGTTCCTTTCCAGCCATCCAGATGTTGCTGCGAACCTGAAAAGATAGGGGATAGGGTTTTCGGATAGATCCGCGAGGTCATGGAAAAAGTATTTTCCCAAGGTTCTCATTTATAATTGACTGAGGCCTAGGCATTGGCACAGAAAGTGGAGGGTATCCTCGTATATTTCTTCATCACCGAGGCGTCTGCAAAGGTCATCATCTATAAAATTCAATTTCAGTTTATTTTTCCCTTGATTAAGATACCTAATGCATATGATACCATATGATACCAAAGACAAGAATGACCTAATGCAATACAAACATTCTTATGGGATTTTTTTTCATCAGATTTTTCAGGATTCTAATTTTGTGCGTTGATAATATTAAAAAAAAAAACGGTTATCCTAACAAAGACATCACATGACCACATATTTGCCAGATAAATTAAAAATATATGTCAACAAAAAAAAATATTGGTGGAAGTTCGTCTAGTAACATAAAATGTGTTTTACTTACGAAACCCTTAGAAAATTTCCGCCTCTGCCTTTGCAGATATTTTAAGAATAGTTTTATGAATAGTTTCCGGCTTTATATCTAAATTGCCTTCTTAGCCCGAAGAAACAGCGGTTGGCAAGAGTAATTCTTCGTTTAATTTCTGACGAGATGTTGTTGTCAGAGTTAATAGCGGAGCCGAGATAGATAAAGTCCCGTACTACCTCAAAGTTATATCTGTCAATGGTGAAGTTCTGTCCAATTCGTCGATGTTGTGTGTCCTTTCGTGTTGACAGCATATACTTCATCTTGCCATCATTTACTGCTTAACCCATTTTTGCCGCTTCCTTCCCTATACTAGCAAACGTGGCTATGACATCACGTTGGGTCCCACCAATGATGTCAATATCGTCGGGGTACGTAGTAGTTTTACCGATTTTTGGAAAATTGTGTCTCTGGTGTTGGCTCGTGAGTTTTGCACAAACGATGCTGAGGTTCCATTCTTTAGGCATACATTCTTCCGACCAGATTTGGCTTATGAGTTGGTGGATGTTTCTGACCAATTCATCTCCACCGGCTTTATAAAGCTCGGCGGGAAGGCCGTCATTTCCGGCACCCTTATTAAGCTTCAGTTTAGATATTGCTATCCTTACTTCACTCAGGTCGGGTATTTGGCAGTTTTCGCTGTCGTTGCCAATATTGAAAGGTTCGTCCTGCCTGATAGCGGAATGTTGTTCGTCATCGCCGTTTAACAGTCTGCAGAAGTGGTTCTTCCATGTCTTCAGCATCGACTGTTCATCTCGACAGGATTCTGTTCGAGCCTCGTATAATTGGCTTTGACGTTTTACACTTTGGTAAAACTTGCGAACATCGTTCCTGGAGTGACACCTCTCTTTATCCTCGATCGCGCGCTTTTCATGCTATTTTTTCTTTCTTCTTTCTGGTGTTCTTCCCTTCTTCTTTGCCTATAGAGCTCAATGGAAGCTCTCGTCTTCTTAGCTTACCTTTGTAGGCCTCGTTCTTGCCTGCGAGCATCTGTCGGCATTCCTCATCAAACCACGGATTTCTTGCTGGTGGGCGCGAGAAACCAAGCACATCAGTTGCGTCTGATCTAATGGCTTGTTGGCAACGTTGCCATTGTTCTTAGACATTCAATGCTGATGGTATAGTGTTAATCGAGAGGTTAAGGGATACGCGTTGGGCGAAGTTCTTGGCGGTCTTTTGCGATTGCAGTCTTTCGACATTAAATTTTTTTCACAGTATTTCTGGATTGTTGTGGCATGGTTGATATCCGCATTCTTACCTTGGCTGCAACAAGGTAGTGCCCCGAGTCGATGTTAGCTCCTCAGAATGTTCGTACATCCAAAATACTGTCGTCTATCGCAATATGATCAATTTGGTAGAGTGTTCGTTGATCTGAAGACCGCCATGTCCCCTTATGGATGTCGAAGTGGTATAGTAGCATTCCGTTCCGTAGCGAAGTCCATTAGCGTAAGTCCGTTATCAGACGTTTTGCCGTGTAGACTATGTTTTCCAACAATACTGCTAAAGATGTCTTCTCTTCCTACCTTTGCGTTAAAGTCACCCAGTATGATTTTAACATCTTACTACGGCAGTCGCTCATAGGTTTGATCAAGGAGCTCTTAGAAGCAATCCTTAGCTATATCAACTTTTTCCTCCGTTGGGGCATAAACGCATAATAGGCTTATGTTGGCGAATTTGGTTTGATGCGGATTGTTACAATGCGTTCGCTAATGTCTTGGAAACATAAGAATTCTTGCCTAAGTCTGGCACTTATAACAAATCCGCATCCGAACACGGTTCGTAGTTGACGTCACAGTTTTTCATCATCTCTTTGCCCGGCCTATCCCATCGTATTTTCTGGATGGCAGATATATCTATTTAGAAGTAGTTTAGGGGATCCGCTAGTTGTTCGCTTTCACCCTCCCCTGTTTAATGTTCTCACATTCCAGGTGCAGATACGAACGTCGTTGTCTTTTTTCGTTTAGCATGGTCGCCAACAATAAAGTCAGTCCTTTACGAGGCTATTGGTTGCTTCGTAACCTTTAGTTTTTTCCGTGGTTGGGTAGATAAACCAAAGCAAAACCCCCAACCTGGAGGGCCAGTTCCAATTTATTAGATATCCCTAGGACACGGGTCCTTCAGTAACCACTGCGGGATTGAGCGCTGCCGTTGACCTTTTGGATCATCCGCCACCATATTTGTTCAAGGGGTATGACTGACCCTTGAAATTCCTAGACAACCTGTTGTCCAAGTCTCACCCTCGTTCTACAACAACCAACCATCTAACCTGGTTAACAGCCCTCTAAAATTTGTCCAGTGGCTCAAACATTTGGTATACCTACTGAGGAGTCTGAGTGATGGAAAGCACACTCGTGGCTTAATCGTCATTAACAGCGGCGGGAAAATAGCACATTATTGCCTTCTTCTACACCGTGGACTAAATTTGGGCCGGGATTAAATATTTTAGTCTCAGACTTTTCTTTTTGCAGCGTGCAGGACCATGTGCAGAACTAGCGACGACTTCATTAGACATCGTTTTGCATTGATCTTGGATAAAACACCGTTCAGGTTTTAGTAGAAAAATCTTCGCTATACTATACTATAACAAGTCAGTTGAATGTATGTTGACATCCATGCGCAAGGTAGAATAAACAGTTAAATATATTATAGTACAGGTCACCTAAGCAATTTAGTCCTTGTTCGATGTGTTTACGTCGATGGGACTTAGGTATACCAAATGTAAGCTTAGTCCCGGTTATTGTCCACGTTGTAAACGTAGCCATTCAGATTATAAAATAAAAAGCAAAAAATATTTATATTTTATAAGAAAATGTAACTAGCGCACCTAAATAAACTAAAAAATTGGTTTTTGAAAATGAATGGTTAAAAAAATGCTATGATCCAATCGTTTCGCTCTATTTTATATGCGAAAAATGCTTAACTTGAATAAATTATAATGGATAACCCTAATCATGAAAACAAATCATACATCAATATTTTTTTACTGATAATAATAAACAATTAATGGCTTTTTAATGACTTTTCTCCTTTCTAAAGAAAGGAATTTTGTCGGAATTCTTTTGGGAAATTATTAAAAATAGCATTAAAATAAAAAAAACCGATTTAATCCAATTGAACCAGCAAAAGGACAATATTTTTTCCTCCTGCAGAAATGTCAAAAATTTGCCAGTGGATAAAATTTGACCCGCATTTTAACGCAGTTGACACACGGCCCTAATCATAAAAATGCATTTTTTCAACCGCAAAAAATGATTTTTTTTTCAACAAAATTGGACTCAATCAGAAAAGTCTTTAATAAACCAACTTTGGATATCAAGGAAAAAAACGTAAACGTTAATCAAATAAATCTTGGTTACGCTGGTCACGAACGCATGGACGTCTTTGGTCGCGATTGTGAATAACAGCGTAAAATAAAACAAAAAAAAAAAATCAACGGAGCGGAAGTTGACAGGCCACAACACCACATATGAACCATTGGAATGCGGCAGACAATTATTGAAAACCAATCACCACCTATGTATGTGAATGATGGTGGATTCCGATTTTTTATTTTTTTTTTATTTATGAAAATGTTCTTCTTTCGATGAGTAAAATATGTCTGTGTCACACTGCTAGGCTTGAGAAGAGCAAAATCTACTGGTATTGTTTTAAAGAAAAGGCTTTGCAGGAGAGGTTTACAAAGGTATACAAAGGGCTCCTAATCAAATAAAGAATGGAATTTAAAAAAAAGCATCGTTTTGAGTTTTAACTAGAATTAGACGACGTCAAGTTTGTCTGATGTGGAAATATGTCACCAATCGGTCGATTTTAAATTTATTTTGGCGCTAAGATTTGACACATACCCTAAAAATGTACGATTTAGGGCGAAATAATTTTAAAATAGGACAATTTAGGCAAAAATGATTACCATTATGGGGGGAGTACAATAATTTAGGCGCCAAGAGTTAATAACAGTATTTTGTAGAACAATCAATACAAGCAGTTTTTTCTATGGGAGGGGTCCATCACCCCCAGTATGGGCGGGAGGGGCTATTTTATAAAAAAAAATACTCAAAATGGAAACAAATTTTGTAAAAACAACGGCAATACCTGCAAATAAGTTTTTTTTTTTTTGGTATTCATTTTTATTTTACTTTATCTTAAAACTAACTTACATGCTAGACAAAAATTCATGAAAAAAAACTAGTTTACTTATCAACTACTTAACTCACTTACTAACCCTATGCGGGTGCCATAAATTAAATGATAACAACTTAATTCTAATGCCTTTCGGCCTATTATCTAATATGTAAATCTAATAGTAATATAATGATGTTGACCAAGAAACATTTGAGAAAAACTTGGTGTCTTGTCTTTTTTTATTTAATTTTAACTTACATGCTAATTAAATAAATAAATACAGTAAATGACGCTTATAAAGAACTCCAAAATGCCATAATTTTTGTTTCTTATAAGCGTGTGTTTCTTATATCCTAAACACATAAACATAAACATAAGAAAAAAGTTTCTTATGAGAAAAACATATAAGAAACAGCAGTTTCTTATAAAAAATTTTGTTTCAGAAAAAAACGTTCATTTTTAAACAAAAAACAAATTCGCTTTATTTAAAATAAATTCACAGCACTTTAATTGCAAAACAAAAAATATATTAAATATGTACATATACTGCAGTTACTCCAGTAGATGCTATCTAGGTATGTATGTAAATGTAGCATAATTACAAAATAATTGAAACTTAAGTTTCTTTTAAATATCGGTCGATGGTGGTTTGAGTGAGAGCTTCCTCCCTTTATTCGAAGAGAAAATCTTCATTTTTTTCGAGGTTGCTGTCATATTCCTCATCGCTTTTTTAATAAACCTTTAGAACGCAGAAAAACTCTCAAAGCTTCGGCCCTAATAGTTGGCGTTGGTGTCGACGTTTGATAACATTCGTCTTCCTCTTCGATTTCGTTTTCATCACCATCCTGAACATCGCTTAAAATATCACAATCTTGCAAATATCCGAAACAAATTAATTTTTTTTCGTTTTCAAAGTCTTCATCGATACTACTTTGCATCTCAACAACAGAATCGTCAGGTTCTGAGAGGTCTGAACCATAAGCTTGCTTTAATAAATGTTAGTTCAAAAAAAAGTTGCCTTGGAAACCTAAATTCGCATTATTTCTTTCGCAAATGCCAGCTTTTTGAAACATTTTTGTATAGTTTCTGGTAAGACAAGCCACCGAGATCGTTTGAAAATTTTAAGAGCAGTGAGTAAGTTTATTTCTCTCAAAAACTTTTCATGTTTCCTACTTCTAGGACGAGAATTTTGTTTTCTTAATAAGCACTTGCGGTAATGCGATTTGAAGGAGTGAATGATACCTAAAAAAAAATTCCAACTTATAAAAAAAAAATTTGATTGTTACATGTATCGAACATACATACCTTGGTCTAAGGGTTGCACAACACTCGCCGTATTGGCCGGCTAAAATTTGATTTCAATATTTCTCGGCTTGAAATCTTATTTGTGACAGGAGGCATTGTCAAACATGATTTCTTAGAAACGCTTTTATGAACATAATTTTGGGTGCAGTATTATTTGGTGTAAAATATATAAGAAGAACAATTTTGTTTTAGAGTTGTAAACCCATTTTGATCAGTTTTATGGAACAAAAACGGAAAGTTGTATGATTTTGATGATTTTGGATAGTTCAGATTTACAAAATGACGCGTATTTCTGATTGTAAAGGGTGATCCAAGTAGAGATACTTTTTTCAATTTACTTTTTTGACACATCACGTGTGAGTCGTGTCATGCTGTCATGTTATTTTTGTTTAGTATTGTTTGGCATTTCATAATGGAAAGACTTACGCGTGAACAACGTTTACAAATTGTTCAACTTTATTATGAAAATTCACGTTCTGTGAGGAATGTGTTTCGTGCACTTCGCTCAACTTATGGTCAACATAATCGGCCTACTGAGCGTACTATTCGCAACACCATCACCCATTTTGAGACCCAGCATTTATTATTAGATAATAGACTTTTTGTAGACTTTTTCCTGTGGGGATATGTAAAGTCAAAAGCTTATGCCGACAAACCCGCTTCGATTCAGGCCTTGGAGGAAAACATCACGCATGTCATTCGCCAGTTACCAGTCGAAATGCTCGAACGAGTGATCGAAAATTGGACTCAACGGATGGACCATCTGCGACGTCATCTTCAAAAAATAAATGCCAAAGAATGTTCTTTCAAATGATAATAAACATTCTCCATTAAATTTGAATTTTCTGTGTTTTTTTCTTTAAAAAAGTAGGGAACCTCGAAATGGATCACCCTTTATGTAGTTTTAATGTAATGTTGTATTTTTTTCAGGAGTAATATTTGCTGGGCTGCTTGTATTTTCCAATGGCAAAAACTTACTTGTCTGTGTAAGATTGCACATAAAAAGTAAAGTTATTCTGTCTTTTGGAATTTTTTCAGCATTAACTTCTTGGCCATTCCTTGCGTTCGTTCCAGTAGGAAGAGCTTTATAATAAAGCCCCGTTTCGTCTGCGTTGTATATACTCTCCTTGTCATATTTATCGAAAATCTCAGGCACTACTAATTCCAAAAAAATACCAGCGGCTTCGGTGTCGGCAGAACCAATTTCTCCGTGAAGCTTTCTTAATGCAATATTGAAACGTTTCTTCGCCAGATACTATTTTCGTTAAAGTCTGGAACTCTAAGTTGAATTTCAAATTGTTTGGCCTTTTCTAGTAAAGGGTGATCCATTTCGAGGTTCCCTACTATTTTTTTAAGAAAAAAACACAGAAAATTCAAATTTAATGGAGAATGTTTATTATCATTTGAAAGAACATTCATTGGCATTTATTTTTTGAAGATTATGTCTGTCAAATGTTGGCCGTTACTACGTCGCAGATGGTCCATCCGTTGAGTCCAATTTTCGATCACTCGTTCGAGCATTTTGACTGGTAACTGGCGAATGACACGCGTGATGTTTTCCTCCAAGGCCTGAATCGAAGCTGGTTTGTCGGTATAAGCTTTTGACTTTACATATCCCCACAGGAAAAAGTCTAACGGTATGATATCACACGATCTTGGTGGCCAATCGACCGACTCAAAACGTGAAATAATGTGCTCACCGAAATGATCTCTCAATAAGTCCCTTGATTGATGCGATGTGTGGGAAGTGGTGCCGTCTTGCTGAAACCAAATGTCGCCGAGATCACGAGCTTCTATTTCAGGCATCAAATAGTCGGTTATCATGACACGATAACGGTCGCCATTGACGGTTACGTTCGCACCGGAATAATTTTTAAAGAAATATGGACCGATGATTCCACCGGCCCACAAACCACACCAAACCGTTGTTTTTTCTGGATGAAGTGGCAGTTCTTTAATCTCTTCAGGTTGCTCTTCGTCCCAAATGCGGCAATTTTGTTTGTTTATATACCCATTGAGCCAGAAATGGGCCTCATCGCTAAACAAAATTTGCCTCGAAAACGTCGGATCTTCTTGGAACTTTTCAAGAGCCCATACAGCGAAGCGATGTCGCTTGGGAAGGTCGAGCGGCTTCAGTTGTTGCACAAGCTGTATTTTGTACGCTATCAATTTAAGATCTTGACGTAAAATTCGCCAAGTCGTTCCATACGTCAGTCCGAGTTTCTGCGAACGGCGCCGAATCGACTCTCTACGGTCTTCGTGTACACTCTCAGCTACGGCCGCTATATTTTCTTCACAGCGTGCTGGACGTGGTCTATTCGGTCGAATATTATCCAATAATGAATGCTGGGTCTCAAAATGGGTGATGGTGTTGCGAATAGTACGCTCAGTAGGCCGATTATGTTGACCATAAGTTGAGCGAAGTGCACGAAACACATTGCTCACAGAACGTGAATTTTCATAATAAAGTTGAACAATTTGTAAACGTTGTTCACGCGTAAGTCTTTCAGTAGGCCGATTATGTTGACCATAAGTTGAGCGAAGTGCACGAAACACATTCCTCACAGAACGTGAATTTTCATAATAAAGCTGAACAATTTGTAAACGTTGTTCACGCGTAAGTCTTTCCATTATGAAATGCCAAACAATACTAAACAAAAATAACATGACAGCATGACACGACTCACGCGTGATCTGTCAAAAAAGGCTATTGAAAAAAGTATCTCTACTTGGATCACCCGTTAGTATCGGACCGGTGATTTTTTAATTTTTTGTCAGTCATTTTATCAAACCATTTGCTAATGGCTTGGTCTAAACTGTCGTATTTTCCTTTTCGATGTCTTTCTCGTTGTAAGCATTTGATTTTATTTTTTTCTCTATATAGGTTTTCTTTGTTTTTAATTATTTTTGATAAAGTACTTGCTGCGATTATAAATTTGGCACATATTTCTTTTCTGCTTTTTCCCGATGCTAATTATTCCAATATTATAAGTTTCTTTTTGATTGAAATGTTATTGCGTGACATTTATCTTCAATTTCACAAATGAATAACACAAACACATTTAAGGAACATTTGGATGGGACTTTTTTGTGTCAGACAAAAGTTCCTTATTCACATCATATTTCAGAGGAAAATTGAGATTCGGTGTTGTAAAAAAACGTTATAATTTTATGAACGTGTTCCTTATCAATTATGGTTTTTTACATTGGTGTAAATGTGCTAGTAAACGGTGCTTTTATTCAGGTTTCTTATAAACGTGTTTTTCTTATAAGCGTGTTTGTTATAAGCATCATTTACTGTACCTTTTTTTTTAAAGCCAATACTTTTTGTTATTCAGCCCTAGCGAGGTATCCGTCGGAGCGGAAAATTCATCGATTTTGTACGATTCGGAGGATTTTAGCTTCGATTTATTCTTCTGAAAAACTTTTCGGCATATTTCTTCGACATTTTGTAACGCATCCCTGCGACTTGCGTTGAAGTGCGTTCAGTTGGACTTTTCGGAATATTTTTTCGACATTTTGTAACGCATCCCTGCGAATTGCGTTGAAGTGCGTTCAGTTGAATTTTTCGTGCAATTTTTGACAGCTAATTGCAATTCTCTTTCGGATTTCCTCCGACACAAATTCTTCCCGAAAATTGAAGGAAAGTGAAGTGAGTTTTGTTCGGATGACACATACCTCGAATGGAATTTGAACCTCCAACGAAGTATGCGTTGTGCAAAATTGTCCGCTCCTATGGATACCTCGCTAAGGTAGATAAGCTAATTTTTGAGTCAAGTGAAATCTACGCATAGTTTTTGATAAAAAGGGTATTAAACTTAAACTTTTGGCACAGCAAAATGTAAAAAAAGTTTGAAGTGTAATTTTTTGAAACTGTAAAATTATATATAAGGTTTTTTTTGCTCTAATTAATTCATAATCATAAACTGAAAACTAGATCATTTTATGCCTTCTAGTTTTTGAGAAAATTTTATATTACCAAATCTACTTTCATTGAGGATTTGGAAAAAAAAGTTATTTCTAAAAAGTAAAGTACGCGAGAGGAACATTGGGTGTTTACACGTTATGAACATTCTTATGCGTATTTTCATTTCTATCTGCTCGTCCCTTATTTAAAAATAGCGAAAACTGTATTATCCAACAATATCAAGTGTCTACGACAAAGAGGAGCGTGGGGAACTGGGATTCCCATCATGGCGGAAAGTAAATTTTCTCGTGCAGATGGAAGCTATTAATGTAATATCAACTTGTTACCACAAAAAAGAACGTCGAAGTTACTCGCCGAATAAATCTAAATAGAGTTGTTCACTAAACAATCTCCCTCACAAGTGCGTATTCCCTTTTTGTAGGAAAACAATGAGAATTTTATATGGTTCATGAGGCTTCTCCCTCACACTTGCGTTGTCTCTTTCATTAAAACGTCAAAATAACTTGGAGGAAATTATATGGCGGGAGTGCTGTTTTATTAGGTTATTGCATTAAAAATATAAAAATTTAAGTTGTTTACTGTGAAACCAAAATTATTAACTTATAGTTAAAAAAATACAAAGTGAGTGTTAAAACATACAATTGATATAAATGGAGTAGAATCCATGACCAGCACCATTGCAAAGTAGAAAAATGAATGAAATTTAAATGAGAAAAAAAAGTATTTTATGCAAAAGTTTGTGTCAAAGTTTGTTTTCATACGGATGATGTCAGTTTGTCATTTGACAGTTTGATAGTGACGTTGTCCTGAACAACTCTATTGTGGAGTGTTTTTTCATTCCCCTCCTCTTACACATATTTCCCTGCGCACCATCACTTATCGATGAAAATGAGTTATTTTACTCTTGTGTGAACAGGAACATTGTGCTTTGTTCAGTTATGCGGCCTCGATGGTATTTCCTTTTTGTCAAAAATGTTTCATCAATTTGAACTGTTTTTCCTTTACCCCGATGTTTATATCAGCGTTTGACGATATTATTTCAACATACTTACTTAGTAACTTAACTTATTTTTGGTATCATGATAGCGCCAAGCGAGTTAATGCTAGGCTATTTAATTTAGTCAAAAGTAATATTACGAAATAAATCAAAAAACCTGTATGTAATTTAAGTTTTTAAGATTTTATTAATTTACCTGAAAAACTTTGTTAATGGAAATTTTAATGAGATAACCAAGGCAAGATCTTCCCGAATCCCTAATGGACATTGTGGTCCATGAAAATAATGTGCCAATGGATGGGTTGATTACTTTTCTGCACGTTTTGTCACCTTATTTTTTCAGTATTGTTGAGCATCGCCAAACCCAGCCAAATTAACTACTGGCAATTTTTTCTACCTTCATTGGGAGCTTCAACATGATGGGGGAGTTGATGTTTTAAATCATTTTAAACTGAATGCTCGATGTGGGCATAACGTTTCACTTCCAAACAATTTCATCATGACATAACTACACATTTAAAATTTGCCTTAGGTAAAGTCCGTAATTAATAGTTGAATGGCCTCAGACAAGAATTATTTTTAAATTATTTAAAACGTGCCGTAGGTATAGAGGCGAACTATGCCGACCTAATTCTAGTTTTGGTACAAAACACTATCAGATCTGTATCGTGGCATACTTAATACAAGCACCATCCACGAGCAAAGATTTCCATTGCATTGTGTACCCGCCAGAATGAAGAAAGGGTTTAGACAAGGTGACGATGCAATGTCGTGTGACTCCATCTATATAATTTTTGAGACATACGACAGCATTAATAGAGACGAACTACACAGAGCCATGCCTAGTTTTGGCAAACCGCCCAAACTCGTCGTTCTGTGTAGGATGACGATGGAGAATTCTCGCTGCGTCATCAGGGTCGGAAACGACCTCGCCGACACATTCGATACCAAAAAAGGATTTAGACAAGTCGATGAGCTGTCATGTGAGTTCTTCAATTTGAATCTTGAGAGGATTGTGCAAAACTCCCAAGCCAGAACTAGAGACACAGTTTTCAAAAAATCTGTGAAACCACTAGCATTCATCGACGATATTGACATCATTGGGCGGACTTGAGGTGACTTAAAAGCCACGTTTGTTAGTATAGAGAAGGACGCCAAAAATTGGTTGAAAAGTAAATGAGGTCAACACGAAAGGACTCACAACATCGAAGAATTTAATAGAACATCACCATTGCCAGATATAACTTTGAGGTAGAAAAGGACTTTTTCTATCCCGGCTCCGCTTTTAACAACAACATCTAGTCAGACAAAAGCTGATGAAATACCAGCTTAGAATGGTCTTATTACCCCAGTCCTGTTCTACGGCGCCAAAAAATGAATTGTCTAGAGAAATCCTTGATCATTTTGAGGGTAAAATACGTTCTTCGCATTGAGCGGTTAAGATTGTTAGGACATGTAGAGCGAAAGGACACTAATACTCCGGCACGCAGAATCTTCGATTTCCAGCCAGGCGTGTGATGTAGGAAGACCCCGCCTTAAGTGACTATTACAAATAGAAACCGACCTTAAACAACTTGAATTGTGCAACTGGAGGCAGTTATCTTAGAACCGGGGTAAATGGAGAGGCATGGTGATTGAGGCTCAGCTATATGGCGGATCGTAGAGCCACTGTAGAATGTTAGTATTGCCCGCTCCTGCCACCAAGTGACAACCATCTGGTCCTGTCCATGGGGAACGATCTTTGATAAAAGGGTCAAGAGTGGCTTGTGAAAACCGAATCTCGCTTGGATAAGAGAAATGGCCACAAGTTATTTACCGGATTTGATCGATTGATCAAAGTTGACGAATGCTTTGATCTTTGCTCTGATCATTCTAACAACGAGTGAGTCAATTATTAGAAATGGAAACACACCCCGACTAACAAACGGGAAAACCAACGGGGTAGGCTTGAAAAACGATATTGAAAATAATATTCATCTGAGTGTATCGCTTAGACCCCCATTGGAACTTGAAGTCGCGGTTGACTCCTTTATCGATAACGTTCAAAAAGCTGCATAGAATAATACTCGTCAACAACGCAAAATTGAAAGCTAAAGTAATACCATATACCCATGGAAATAAAAGATTTGCTTAGACAACAAAGAAAAGCTAAAAAAAGATGGCACCAAACTCGTGCCCCGCAAAATAAAACATATCTCGATCGGTTGAGTAACATGCTATCAAATTCGATTAAAAACTTTAAAAACCATGCAGTAGGAACTTATCTGCAAAGCCTAGCCGCTGTAAAAGAATCGAATTGTTCACTATGGAAAGTCATAAAACGGCCAAAAAGCGCTCTGCCACCAATAAGAGTAACTCAAGACGTTTGGGCAAAAGCGATAAGGAAAAAGCAGATGTTTTCGCCGCACATCTTGAGGAAACATTTAAACTATTTGATGGTCCAGAAAACATGAATTTATTCGAGACTATAACCGAAAGCAATATAATAAGATATGCAAGTATTACTTACTTACTTACTTACTTACTTCTTACGCTACAGTCCGGAATGAACCTGGGCCTCAAGCAACATGCCTCTCCAATTAGCCCGGTCCTTAGCTAACTGCCTCCAGTTGCGCACTCCAAGTTCGTTGAGGTCGGTTTCTACTTGTGCGCGCCACTTAAGGCGAGGTCTTCCTCTACTGCGTCCGACGTCTGGCTGGGAATCGAAGACTCTGTGAGCCGGAGTATTAGTGTCCATTCGTTCTACACGTCCTAGCCATCTTAAACGTCCAATCCGGAGTTTTTTGACCAGGGGCATGTCACTGTACAGCTCGTATAGTTCTTGGTTGAATCTTCGTCTCCATAGGCCGTCAACGCAAACGGGACCGAAGATTTTTCGAAGAATTTTCCTCTCAAATCGACCAAGGATTTCTTCATCCGCTTTTGAGACGGTCCATGCTTCAGCGCCGTAGAGCAGGACTGGGATGATCAGGGTCTTATATAAGATCTCCTTAGTAGTCCGAATGAGGGCTTTACTACTGAATTGCCTTCTTAGTCCTTGATGTTGTGTGTCCTTTCGTGTTGACAGCATATACTTCGTCTTGCACTCATTTACTGCTAAACCCATTTTTGCCGCTTCCTTCTCTATACTAGCAAACGTGGCTATGACATCACGTTGGGTCCTATCAATGATGTCAATATCGTCGGGGTATGCTAGTAGTTGTACAGATTTTTGGAAAATTGTGCCTCTGGTGTTGGCTCGTGAGTTTTGCACAATCCTCTCAAGAATCAGATTCAAGAAGTCACATGACAGCGCATCGCCTTGCCTAAATCCTTTTTTTGGTATCGAATGTGTCAGTGAGGTCGTTTCCGACCCTGATGGAGCAGCGAGAATTCTCCATTGTCATCCTACACAAACGGACGAGTTTGGGCGTTATTCCAAAACCAGACATGGCTCTATACAGTTCGTCTCTATAAATGCTGTCGTATGCGTCTTTGAAATCGATGAATATGTGATGGGTATCGATATGGACTTCTTGGGTTTTTTCCATGATCTGCCGAAGTGTGAAGATTTGATCGGTTGTGGACTTTCCTGGCCTAAAACTACACTGATAAGAGCCGATCAGGTTGTTGGTAAACGGTTTCAGGCATTCACATATTACGGCAGATAGGATCTTGTTGGCGATGTTGAGAAACTTATGCTTCTGTAGTTGGCGCAGTTTAGAGGGTCTCCTAACCGTTACAAGACGTGTTGCCGTGTAGGCTATGTTTTCCGACAATACTGCTTAAGATGTCTTCTCTTTCTACCTTAGCCATATTTCTTGACGTGTCTTAAGCTTTTGACAAGGTTTGTCATAGATGCCTTCAATACAAACTGAGACAAGTTCTGCCTGAAAAATAATATAAAATCCTAGCGTCGTATCCTGAGCATACTCTTCCGTGTGAAACTTGGAAACGAATATTTGGAGTTCAAAGAAATATTGAAAGGAGTACCCCAAGGAAGCGTCATTGGACCACTCTTGTTCCTATTCACACGTGATATCCCACAAACATACGATACAATAGTTGCCACGTTTCCCGATGATGCAGATATACTAGCAGTTGGCACAACAAACGAAGAAACGAATTTGAAATTATAATTCGATCTAAACGATATTAATGAATGGACAAAATCCAGGCGGATTGCACTTAACGAGAGATTCATGTAGATTTTTCGTATAAACGGACAAACAATTTGCTAGTATTTCTCAATACGGTTCGTGCCCCTTTTGCAAATGAAGCTAAATATCTCGGAATTACACTCGATGCAAAATTAAAATGGACGTCGCATTAAAAAAAGAAATGCGAAGAACTTAAAAGCAAATACAGAGAACTGTACTGGTTACTCGGAAAATATTCGAAGCTTAACGTTAATAACAAGTCGGTCTGGACATTTGGTATACAACTATGGGGTTGTACCAGTGAAACGAATCAAAACATTCTACAAACTTTTGAAAACAACATTTTAAGGGCATACGTTAATGTGCCGTGGTAATGCGTGATCCATTTCGAGGTTCCCTACTTTTTTAAAGAAAAAAAAACACAGAAAATTCAAATTTAGTGGAGAATGTTTATTATCATTTGAAAGAACATTCTTTGGCATTTATTTTTTTGAAGATTATGTCTATCAAATGTTGGCCGTTGCTACATCGCAGATGGTCCATCCGTTGAGTCCAATTTTCGATCATTTCGAGCATTTCGACTGGTAACTGGCGAATGACACGCGTGATGTTTTCCTCCAAGGCCTGAATCGAAGCGGGTTTGTCGGCATAAGCTTTTGACTTTACATATCCCCACAGGAAAAAGTCTAACGGTGTGATATCACACGATCTTGGGGGCCAATCGACCGGCCCAAATCGTGAAAACGAATAGTACGCTCAGTAGGCCGATTATGTTGACAATAAGTTGAGCCAAGTGCACGAAACACATTCCTCACAGAACGTGAATTTTCATAATAAAGTTGAACAATTTGTAAACGTTGTTCACGCGTAAGTCTTTCCATTATGAAATGGCAAACAATACTAAACAAAAATAACATGACAGCATGACACGACTCACACGTGATCTGTCAAAAAAGGTTATTGAAAAAAGTATCTCTACTTGGATCACCCTTTATATAATGATAGAACATCTACGCAGATATCTGGACACTCCCGCGGTCAACGATGAAACCAAAAATGTTGCACTTAAACGTAAAAAAACGTTTATTGGGACACGTTAACGGTCCTCCAAATTCTTGACGAAACAAATTTATTGCGGCGTCTTCAAAGTACAAAGGCCTTAGATTCGGCCCGATAATAAAAAAACCGCGCTATAAATTGCGGAAAAATCAGGAACTCTCAAAGAAAAGCACCCTGCCAAACATTCATTACTCGTGATAAAAAAATTTCTAGATAAATCGCATACTTAGTTGCAATACAAATACAAAAAGGGGCAACGGATTCAGTTATTTAAAGTCTCACGCTACTTTGAGCACTTGCTCATCGTGTGTATGAAGATTTCCACCAGGCCACGAAAACAAAAAACTAGGGTTATCGGGAATTAATTTCCCCAAGGAAATTTTTCATTCAGCAATGTAAATTAATTGCTGATTGGGAAAACTTACTTGGGGAAAATAATTCCCGATAACCCTAATTATCGAACCTACCGATGAATGTTTGCTCTCTAATTGAGATGTAGGTTTATAAGTCCTTAAAACTTATTCGATTGCTTGCGTAAAAGAAGTCAGTCCGGTCCGGTTGATATGTCTCTCCAAAGAAAATAACTCTCACAACTCAAGGTCAAGTTCAGCTGAACAAAATCTTTACAAGGTACGCCAGTACACCCACCTCCAAGCGACAAAGCGACACACAGAGAAATCACAGGCTCACAAAATATGCGAGAATGTGTGAATTTTTATCATGCCGAACTGCGCGACAATCGTTGTGTAGATTTATTAAAAAAAAAAAAAACTACTCAAGCACACATTTTTCATCTCAGATTTAACATGTTTTTGATTCGGGTGGAGGCGGAAAGGGGCTAGGTGGTTTGGTTTGTTGTGCTGAATTTCTTACTGTCGATCGGAATGTCAATGCTAGTTGTATTCGCTGCCTTGTCGTGTATCTTATAAATATTGCATTCAAATCTACATTAAAAAAAAATATTGCTATCCAACGGATTTAATCAATTCTGTATCTAGCTATATTTTCATCGCTGGATGGCATGTGCTTTCGTTTATAGGAGTGTGTGGATTAAATAAATTTAAAACCAAGTAAATTATAAAATGTACGTGCCTTCAGGTGAGTAAAAGCTTGCCTCAATAAGTAGGCTTGGGCATAGGTTTGGCAATGCTTATACTAAACACGTGCGCTCACGCACACTTGCAGTGCTCAACTCAATTGTGTTGTGGGACAAATAGCCAGGAATTCCACTGGTTAAAGCAAAATTTTTGGATGATGAAACGCTAATTATTGGTACAACATATTTGTGGGTAAAGTGTGTAGTGGTAGCGTTTTTACGTGTGTATTGTTTTGATCGTTCATAAGAGAAGGTAACGATGTTGCTGCCGGAATTCCTGAGGTTGGGTCTTTGGGTCATTGTTTGGTATATTGTTGTGGTTTTTTTTTTACCTCATGATTGCATTCTTCGCTTAAAAGAGACTTTGAAACGTCGACATAATTACAGCCACTTATGATATTTTTTTTTTAAATCATTTGTTTTTTTTTAAACCGGAAGTCAGAGTTAATTTAAACAGAGGTATGTAAATGAGTGGAATAGTTTAAAAACCAATTGACTTCCAAGAAGTATTGCACGTAAGCTAGAAGTTTAGATGATTAGAATTAGAAAAAAAAAACTGCGTTGGTAGGTGAAATTCATTCATTTCATTTCACCTACCAACGCAGTTTTTTCTCTAGATTTTCTACGAATGAGTATTTTTACAGCTTCCTTGTAAAATAATCTAAAGACAAAATTGTAAATCCAACATCAAAGTTTATGGTTTTTCATGCCACAGTTGTTTTTGCTACGCAAATAAAGTATACGGTTTCCAGCAGTTAGAATCTATCCAAAAATAAATTTTCAAAAGAATTTTCAACTTGCAGCCAAAACACTCCCAACTGTGCAATTCACGTAAAATCAGGGCTTCCATATATATTTATTGAAAATTTGAAGGCAAATGCAGATCAATTAAATAAGGCTATTCAGAGGCGCCAAGCAAGTAAATATTGTCCGCGTCTCCGTTTTAAATAGTCCATTCGGAAGGTCCAATTTTGCGTAACTTTTTCGAGCATTTCGGCCTGAAATCCACGAATTACCCGTGTAATGTTATCCTGTAAGGCTTCAATCGTGTTCGGCTTGTCAACAATGACTAACATAACCCCATAAGAAATAATCAAGAGGCGTTAAATCGTATGATCTTGATGGCCAACTCACATGGCCATTTCGACAGATAAGCTGCTTACCAAATTCATCCTTCAACATTTCAATTGTTTCACGAGCTGTGTGGCATGTGGCATAGTCTTGATGAAACCACATGTCAACCAAGTTCGAATCAGCCAAATGGGGCAAAAAAATAAAAGTCGCGTATCATGGCTCGATATCGTTCGCTGTTGACGGTAACGTTTCTTCCAATCTTTGTAGAAAAATGGACCGATGATGCCACCAGCCCATAAGCCACACCAAACTGTCGTTTTTTTCGGGATGCTTCGGTAATTCTTTTATGGCATGTGGCTGTTCATCACTTCAGATGCGACAGTTTTGCTTATTTACGTATCCGTTGGGACAGAAATGAGCCTCATCGCCGAACACAATTTCTCGATAAAACAGCGGATTTTCATGGAGCTATTCTAAGGCCCATTCACCAAAAATTAGACGTGTGGTAGGTCATTCGGCGTCGATTCTTGCACAAGTTGAATTTTATAGGCTTTCAAACCCACATCGACAAGTAACTTTTGCCATGTGGTTGAGTAACACATGCCCAATTGCTGAAAACGGCGACGAATTGGCATTTCACGATCTTCATTAGCAGTAGACGCTACGACTGCAATATTCTCTTCGGTACGCACTATACGTATGCGAGTCGATGGTTCAGCAAAGTAAATATGGTGCGGAATTTTTTGATAACAGCACGAATTTTTGATTCACCAGGTTGATTATGACGAGCATAATATGGTCGTAACAAACGGTGCACATTTTTCACAGAGCACGAATTTTGATACTAAATTTCAATAATCTTCAGTCTCTGCTCGTTTGCAAGTCTTTCCATGATTAAATAGCCGAGTATACTGAAAACGTTTGACTTTGACAGATGACGTTTGGACGCCATTACCAACCAGTGCTGCCAACCTGAAAAACTTAACTCTTAAAAAATGACCAGTTATTTCAGTGATCTACGAAAGGATATTTTAGTCCTCTCATGATAAAGTGATAGGATTAGCTTCAAGACCTACATATAGCCACTTAACGCTCAGACTGCTTACTTCCTTAAGTGGAATGAACCTGGACCTCATGCCTCTCTAATTAGCCCCGTCCTTAGCTAACTGCCTCCAGTTGCGCACTCCAAGTTAGTTGAGGTCGGTTTCTACTTGTGAGCGCCACTTAAGGCAAGGTATTCCTCTACTGCGTCCGACTTCTGGCTGAGAATCAAAGACTGCGAGCCAGAGTATTGGGGTTCATTCGTTCTACATGTTCTAACCATCTATGTAGCCCAATGAGGGGATTCTTTTGTTGATAAGGCGCATGTCACTGTACATCTTGTATAGTTCTTGGTTGAAACTTCGTCTCTATAGCCCGTCAACGCAAACGGGACCGAAGATTTTTCGAAGAATTTCCCTCTTTAATCGACCAAGGATTTCCTCATCCGCTTTTGAGACTGTCCATGCTTCAGCGCCGTAGAGCAGGACTGGGATTACCAGGGTCTTATATAGCTACTAGCGGTTGGCAATAGTAAATCCTTTTTTGGTATCGAATGTGTCGGTGACGTCGTTTCTGACCCTGATGCAACAGCGAGAATTCTTCATCGTTATCCTACACAAACGGACGAGTTTGGGCGGTATACCAAAAACTTGACATGGCTCTGTATAGTTCGTCTCTAGAAAAGCTGTCGTATGCGGCCTTGAAATCGATGAATAGTTGGTCGGTATCGATTTGGACTTCTTGGATTTTTTTCAGGATCTGCCGAAGTGTGAGAATTTGATAGGTTGTGGACTTTGCTGTCCTTAAACCACACTGATAAGGCCGATCAGGTTGTTGGTAAACGGTTTCATGCGTTTACGTATTACTGCAGATATGATCTTTTAGGTGCTGTTGAGGAGACTTATGCCTCTGTAGTTGGCGCAGTTTATAAGCCTTATGTTGGGGAAGTACACCTTGATGCGGATTGGTACAATGCTTGCGCTAATTTCTTGGAAACACATAAATTCTTGATTCAGTCTGTTAGTTAAGACATCCGAATAGTCACTGTTTCTGCTCACTATAACGTGGTCCGTAGTAGACGTCACAGTTCTTCATCCTCTTTTTGCCCGGCCCATCCCATCGTATTTCCTGGATGGCAGTAATGTCTTATTTGTAGCAGTTTAGGGCATCCGCTAGTTGTTACCTCTCCTGTTTAATTTTGTCACATTCCAGGTGCAGATATGAACATCGTTGTCCTTTTTTCGTTAAGCAGGGGCATCAACAAGAAAAACAGTCCTTTCCGAGGCTATTGGTTGCTTCGTAACCGTTAGTTTTTTCCGTGGTTGTGTACAACCCACAACCTAGAGGGCCAGTTCCAATTTATTAGATACCCCTGGGACACGCGGTCATCAGTATCCACTAAGTGATTTAGCGCTGCCGTTGGCCTTTTAGTTCATCCGCCACCATTTCTCTTTAAGGGGCCTGACTAATCCTTGAAATTCCTAGATAACATGTTGCCTTGAATGCATTGCTTTTGGCTGCGAGTATCTGGCGGCGTTCTTCATCCAACCAAGAGTTCCTTACTGGTGGGCGGGAGACACCTAGCATATCAGTTAGGGCTGATCTAATCAGCTGTTGAGATCGTCGCCATTGGTCATCGTAATTTTCCTAAATTTGCATTAAAATCACCAATGCGATTTAAAGATCGTATTTTGGTAGTTGTTCAAAGGTTTTGTCAAGAAGCTCCTAGAAACCATTTTTCACGTGAGTGGCAGGTTAGCCAAATTCACTTCTCCCAACCAGGTTCATGTATTCACATTACAGCAGTTCGGATATTCCGCGACCGTCATTCTGAAAAAGTTTTATTTTTTATAGTTTTGCTGTTTTCGCGTTGATCAACGATCAACACTTGCACTTATAAGCCTTAGCTGATAGAGGACTTACCACTAGGAGGTAAAATACGTACAATTGTCGCAGCCACAACTACTACGAATCGGCAGGTTAACGTCGATCGAGTTCGCCTTCATTCTACAATATCCAACTACCAGCATACTTATCCACTGGGTAAAATTTTGGAACAAACCGCACATAGCCTGATTTTCTAATTCAAATAAAACTACACATCCAAATTAGGTTCCGAAATATCAGAAAAGAACAATGTATCCTACGCAGATATGCGCTTCGACTCAATAGTTTAGTGGTTAGTGCTCTGCACTTCGTTTCCATTGATTTTGGCTTTATGCGACTTCTACTTCGCCAACGTTTATGACGTTATGACGTAATTTGAGTCTGAACTAATCTAGAAACCAGAAATAAACGACCATAAACAACTCCTTGTCTTCACTGATAAGGTCCCAGAGCAGTTGGAATTTAAACCACATTTTCAAAATTGTCAGACAATTTATATTTCGTTTTCTGTTACTCTGCTACTTCCACCTGTAGCTCAACGCATGACTTAATGAAGCGAAAAAACAAATAAGCCTAACATAAGGTTACAAAAGAACACTTGCTCAAACATCCATAGGGAACGCATAATTATCTTTCAAATAGCTTATGCGCTTTTAGCGATTTCGCACTTGTTGTTAATAAGAAACGTCAACATGTGCTCATTGCTGGATAATGTTGTTTTCCTTTTCAATTGGAATGCTCTTGGTAATTGCCATTCAAAATGATCATGACATTCGGAAAGCTATTTTTGAGATGAGATCATGTTCTATTAAAACCGATCGTGTGATTGTTTTTATCAGTTCTATAGATATTTCAGAAAGAACAGTTAAATGTTGGAAAGATTTAAGAGATTCAACAATTTTTTTTAATTGTAAATCGCTAGAATTTACTCCATAAATTCGATATTCAACGCGGACTAACTGGAGCAACCAACCATACAGTAAAGATAGATTGTGGCTGAAGTTAAATTTGACAATTCGCACTGTACAAAAGGCACCAGTACTTAATCACATTTCCATAACTTTTTTACTCTAGAATTTCTGGAAAACTGCTTCATCTTTTCATTGATGAGATTTTACCAAAAAGCTTTATAAGCTTCTCCATATGCTTATATTTAAAAAAAAAAGTGATTCGGGTATACCATTCAATTGATAAAATAGTTTTTTGTTGGTTCCCCTATAATCGTAACATTGGAATCAGAATCTCGAAGTCAACAATTTTTTAAATACACTATCTTCCCCTTACCTACTAACTTAATGGGCTCCCGAGCAACTAAAGGTCTCTGCCTGAGGCAAGGCAGCCTTCCCTAATAGATAGCAACTGGCCCTCCAGTTGGGGGTAGTTAACAACGGTTAACTACCCACCCATGTAAATAACCTCGGAAAGGACGGATTTTATTGTTGACGACCCTGCTAGATGAAAAAAAGGGCAACGACTGTCGTATATGCACCTAGAATGTGAGAGCATTATAAAGAACAGGTGCAAGCGAACAACTAGCGGAAGCCCTAAACTGCTCCAAAGCAGACATTACTGACATCCAGGAAATACGATGAGAGAGGCCGGGCAAAAAGAGTATGAAAAACTATGACATCTACAACGGACCGTGTTAAAGTGAGCAGAAAGAGCGACTATTCGGATGTGGATTTGTTATAAGTGCCAGACTGCGGCAAGAAGTTTTATGTTTCCAAGACATTAGCGAACGCATTGCAATAATCTACATCAAGATCAAATTCGCCAACATAAGGCTTATATGCGCTCACGTCCCGACGGAGGAGAAATGTAGCAAAGGATTGCTTCTACGAGCTCCTTGGCAAAACTGGGAGATTTTAACGCAAAGGTAGGAAAAGAAGACATCCTTAGCAGTATTGTCGAAAAACATAGCCTACACGGCAAGACGTCTGGTAACGGACTTTGGCTAATTGACTTCGCTTCGGAACGAAATGCTACTATAGCCAGCACACGGTTTCCTCATCTCGATAGCCATAAGGGGACATGGCGGTCTCCAGATCAACAAACGGTCAACCGAATTGATCACATTGCTAAAGACAAGAGGCACGCATCCAGTATTTTGGATTTCCGAACATTCCGAGTAGCTAACATTGACTCGGACCACTACCTTGTTGCAGCCAAGGTAAGAATTCACCACGCCACAGCAATCCAGAAATACTGTGCAAAATTTAAGGTCGAAAGACTGCAATCGCAAAAGACCGCCAAGACCTTCGCTTAACGCGTATCCCTTAACCTTTCGATTAACACCATACCACCAGCATCGAATGTCTAAGAACAATGGCAACGATGCCAACAAGCCATTAGATTAGCAACAACTGATTTGCTGGGTTTCTCGCGCCCACCAGAGAAACCCCTGGTTTGATGAGGAATGCCGACAGATGCTCGCAGTCAAGAACGAGACCTACAAGGCTGAGCTGCAGGTGAAGACTAGAGCTGCCATTGAGTTCTATATGCAAAGAAGAAGGGAAGAACACCAGCTTTTCAGAAAGAAGCAACAAAAGGGCGCGAGCGAATGCATAATGAGGTGTCACTCAAGGAACGATGTTCGCAAGTTTTACCAAAGCGTAAAACGTCAAAGCCAAGGATACAAGGCTCGAACAGAATCCTGTCGACTTGAACAAGGAAATATCGTAGTTGAGACACAGTCGATGCTGAGCATATGAAGAACCACTTCTGCAGACTGATAAGCTGCGATGAAGGACACCATTCCGCTGTCAAGCATAACGAACCATTCAATATGTGCGACAACAGCAGAAACTACCAACCTTAACTCAAGCTTAACACGTCTGTCGGAAATGACGCCCTTTCAGCCGCCAGAGATGACTTGGTAAAAACATTCATCAAATCATAAGCCAAATACGGTCGGATGAAAGTATGCCTGGAGAATGGAACCTCAGCATCGATTGCCCGAACCACAATAAAGGGGACCCTCTGAACTACGCCAACTACTAAAGCATAAGTCTCCTCAACATCGCCTACAAGATACTATCTACCGTAATGTGTGAACGCCTGAAACCATTTACCAACAACCTGATCGGCTCTTATCACTGTGGTCTTAGACCAGAAAAGTCCACAACCGATCGAATTTTCACACTTTGGGAAATCCTGGAAAAAAACCCAAGAAGTCCAAATCGATACCCACTGCCTATTCATCGATTTCAAAGCCGCATAGGACAGCATTTAATGAGCCGAATTATACAGAGCCATGGTCTGGTTTTGGTATACCGCCCAAAATCGTCCGTCTTTTTAGGGTGACGTTGGAGAATTATCGTTGCTTCTTCAGGATCGAAAACGACCTCACCGATACATTCGATACCGAAAAAGGATTCAGACAAGGCAATGCACTGTCATGTCACTTCTTTAAATTGATTCTTGAGAGGATCGTGCAAAACTCACGAGCCAACACCAGAGGCACAATTTTCCAAAAGCATACGCCGGCGATATTGATGTCATAGCCACGTTTGTTAGTGCAGAGAAGGAAGAGGGTAAGACTAGGTATACGCCTTCAACACGGAAGGACACGCAACATCGACAAACTTGACAGAGCGTCTCCATTGACAGATTTAAATTTGTGGTAGTACGGGATTTTGTCTACCTCGGCTCCGCTAACAACTCTGACAATAACATCTTTCTTCGGGCAAAGAAGTTGATTCAGTAGTGAAGCCCTCACTCGAACTACTATGGAAATCCTATATAAGAACCTTATCATCCCAGTCCTGCACTACGGCGCTGAAGCACTGTCCGTATCAAAAGCGAATGAAGGAATCCCTCGACAATTCGACAGAAAAATTCTTCGTTCCCGTTTGCGTTGACGGACTATGGAGACGAAGATTCAACCAAGAACTATACGAGCTTTACAGTAACATACTCTGGTCAAAAAAAAACTCCGCATTGCACGTTTTAGATGGCTAGGACATGTAGAACGAATGGACACCAATACTCCGGCTCGCAGAGTCTTCGATTACCAGCCAGACGTTGGACCCAGTAGAGGAAGACCTCGCCTTAAGTGGCTTGCATAAGTAGGAACCGGCCTCAACCAACTTGGAGTGCGCAACTGGAGGCAGTTAACTAAGGACCGGGCTAATTGGAGAGGCATGTTGGTTGAGGCCAAGGTTCATTTCGGAATGTAGCGCCACATAAGTAAGTAGGTTAGGTTAGGTTAGGTTGTAAGCAATTCTAGTGCACACTTAGACTATAAAGATCCTTTGGATCTGTTGAGTTTCCTATATTTGTTAGTCTAATTGAACAATTCAGAACTAACTATGTAGAGAAGGAGGTTTCTGACATTGATGTAAGCCAGCTCACCTAGATTGTCGTAGGAGTACTCCCCCACATGAAGTTTCAGTTTTACTGCGAAATCAGGACAAGAGCATAGACGGTGAGTAATACTTTTCTCCTCTTCTTCGTCTAAGCAGCTTCTGCAGAAACCATTGCTGAAGAGGCCTAGTCTTCTTGCGTGACAGCATCAGCATCATTATCGGTGTCCACAGTGGACAGTGTCCTGTAAGGACACCGATAATGACGCTGATGTTTGATCTGTTCAGCATTGTCAAGCAGATGAAGAGCTTCTGGTTAAAGTTAGGCCAGATTTGCCTGGATATTTGCACTTAAGTAAGTAAGTAGAAGAAAAATTGTTAGTGGCGAAAGTTTACTGATTTTACTTACTTAAGTTCCAACAGATCCAACACCCAAGATGTTATGTGGCAACGAGATTTGTTGATCCCAAGTGCGTTATGACATTGTCAACCGAAGAGCCTGGTTTGAACTGTGAAATAATAAACGATTTCGTTTAAGGAATCGATTCAACCGGAGAGGACTGGACCGACAATGTAGGAACGTCATTTCATTAGAGAAGATTGATTTTAAGAAATTCTAACAAGAACAACAGGAAAAAAATAAGTAAAATTGTAATTATAAGTTGAGCGTAGTTCTAATTTTAGACCTTCCTCCCAAAACCATATTGCTTACAAAGTTTAAACATCAGCACTCCAGGATATGGCAAGGCCTTCGCGCGAATCCCAATGCTAAGCACATCATCATTTTTATGTTAAACTAGAATAGAATGGCACGCAACATGACAAGGTTGTTGGTGTTGGTGGTGCGGGGCTGATATCGAATTGAGTGTTCAGCTAAAGGAAACGAATTTATAGCCGCAAACACAACGTGCAGGTATCACTAGTCTCACAGCTCATTGCCGTCTCAATACCTTAGCATGCCGGTGCGGTGCCATCCTCTATAAAGAGTGTGGAGAAACCTAAATAACTGTATGCACGAACAGAGCGCAGATGAACATACTAAGTAGCAAAAACTGTGCATACATTTTGTCCATGCATTGCACATCGCCATCACATTTCAATTCTAATTTGATAACCCAAGCATTCTGCGCGTCCTTAATATTTTTCTGTTCTGTTTTTTTTTTGTGTCATTTTTTTTTCTTCATAATTATGTTATGTCGAGATCAGTGAACTTTTTATGCATATGTACGAGTATTTGGTGCAGCGCTGAAGTAAGCTAGCTTGGCATGCTTGCAATTGTATGTTATCACCTTTGTGTTGTTGCAGTTTTTACGTCTGTCCAAAACACCATGCCTGTGCAAAGAGAAGTGCGGAAAAAATGGAACACTACATGTTTGGCGGCGCACATGTGAGGCACCACATACACACAGATACTAATATTAATTGGGAATTTATGAAGCCGCAATAAATACACAGAAATTCGCTGTCAGGTTTACTTTTCATTGAGGAAAAGCGATTATATAGATAGAAGCAGGTAGGCCTGGTATTTCTACACCCTGGCCAGTGGTAAATATGACATTAATGTCTAATCTAATTAAAATCTAGTGCTTGGGCCTTTTCCGATTTTGTTCGTGTGTGTGTGGGTATTTGAGGTTATGGGTTTTGTAACTAATTGAGTCTGACTGTCTATTGGTTATTTGAATTTCGAGATAACCACTGGGTTTTTTTTTTCATTGAAAATATCTTTCGTATTATAGTTGGGCGGTTTTTTTTTTTTTAAATTGAATACAATGTAAGATAATTTATAACACTATCAGATCTGTGTCATAGCGAGCTTAATACAAGCAGCATATACTCATCATTTAGTGCGTTTGGTAGTGGGACATAACAGAATGTAGAAGTTATTAAGTTTGATATCACTAAAAAAAATCAATAAATAATGAAATTCAATAAAGGTAGGTATGTAACGGGTGATTATTTAAGGGTTAAGTTTTTCCTGTTGGCAGCATGGTTAGTAGTGGCGCCCAAACGTCATCTGTCAAAGCAAAAGTTTTCAGTATACTCTGACATTTAATCATGGAAAGACTAACAAACGAGCAACGATTGCAAATTACTTACTTATTAAGTGGAATAACAACATGCCTCTCCAATTAGCCCGGTCCTTAGCTAACTGCCTCCAGTTGCGCAATCCAAGTTGGTTGAGGTCGGTTTCTACTTGTGCGCGCCACTTAAGGCGAGTTTTTCCTATACTGTGTCCGACGTCTGGCTGGGAATCGAAGACTCTGCGAGCCAGAGTATTGGAGTCCATTTGATTTACATATCCAAGCCATCTAAGTCATCCAATGCGGAGTTTTTTTTACTATGGGCATGTCACTGTACCGCTCGAATAGTTCTTGGTTGAATCTTCGTCTCCATAGCCCGTAAACGCAGACGGGACCGAAGATTTGTCGAGGAATTTTCCTCTCGAATCGACCAAGGATTTCTTCATCCGCTTTTTATACGGTCCCTGCTTCAGCGCCGTAGAGCAGGACTGGGATTATCAGGGTGTTAGATAGGATTTCCTTAGTAGTTCGAGTGAGGGCTTTACTACTGAATTTCCTTCTTAGCCCAAAGAAACAGCAGTTGGCAAGGGTATGTCTTCATTTCATTTCTGACGAGATGTTGTTGTCAGAGTATAGCGGAGCCGAGAAGTCCCGTACTACCTCAAAGCTATATCTGTCAATAGTGACGTTCTGTCCAACTTGTCGATGCTGTGTGTCCTTTCGAGTTGACAGCATATACTTAGTATTGCCCTCATTTACTGCTAAACCCATTTTCCGCTTCCATCTCTATACTAGCAAACGTGGATATGACATCACCTTGGGTTCTACCAATGATGTCAATATCCGTGGCGTATGCTAGTAGTTGTACCGAGTTTTGGAAAAATGTGCTTCTGGTGTTGGCTCGTGAGTTTTCATTTCAATCATTTCATTTCAAGAATCAAATTGAAGATGTGACATCGCCTTGCCCAAATCTTTTTTTGGTATCGACTGTGTAGATGAAGTCGTTTCCGACCCTTATGGAGCAGCGAGAATTCTCCATCGTCATCCTACACAAACGGACGAGTTTGGGCGGTATACTAAAACTAGACATGGCTCTATATAGTTCGTCTCTATAAATGCTGTCGTATGCGGCTTTGAAATCGATGAATAGGTTGTGGGTATCGATTTGGACTTCGTACAATTTTTTTCCAATATCTGCCGAAGTGTGAAAATTTGATCGGTTGTGTACTTTCCTGGTCTAAAACCACACTGAAAAGGCCCGATCAGGTTGTTGGTAATGTTGGTTTCAGGCATTCACATATTACGGCAGATTGGATCTTGTACGCGATGTTGAGGAGACTTATGCCCCAGTAGTTGTCGCAGTAGTAGAGTTTCTCCTTTTTTTTGGATCAAGCAAACGATGCTGAGGTTCCATTTTTCAGGCATACTTTCTTCCGACCAGATTCGCCGTATGAGTGGGTGGATGTTACTTACCAAGTCATCTCCGGCGGCATTGTAAAGCTCCGCGGGAAGGCCGAGACTTGTTAAGCTTGGGTTTAGAAATTGCCATCCCATCCACTTAGGTCGGGTGGTTCGTGGTTGTTAGTTTTCGCATATTAACATATTGAATCGTTTGTTCTGCCAGACAGCGGGATGTTTTTCGTTATCTCCGTTTAACGGTCTGCAGAAGTGATTTTTTTCAATACCATCAGGATCGACTGTGTCTCAACTAAGATTTTTCCTTGTTCATCTCGACAGGATTCTGTTCGAGCCTTGTGTCCTTGGCTTTGACGTTTTATACTTTACACATCTCTATATCCTCGATCGCGCCTTTTTGTTGCTCTTTTTCTTCTTTCTGAAAAGCATTCTTCCCTTCTTCTCTGCCTATAGAGCTCAATGGCAGCTCTCGTCTTCACCTGCAGCTTAGCCTTGTAGGCCTCGTATTTGGTTGCGAGCATCTGTCTGCATTACCCATCAAACCAGGTGTTTCTAGCTGTTGGGAGCGAGAACCTAGCGAATCAGTTGCGGCTGTTGGCATTCGATGAGGTGGTATGGCATTAATCAAGAGGTCAATCAAGAGGTAAAGAGCGTCTCGTAATGTTCGGACATCCAAAATACTGGATGCGTATCTCTTGTTTTTTTTAACGTTTATTTATTCACAAAAATTTTAATACTTAATTAATAGCCTAAATAAACTTAAAAGCTAAACATATGAACTGTGACAAAGTTAATGACCATTATGGTTCGCAATACATGTTTTATTGATTTTTTTTTACATAACTATGCATATGTTTTGGTATTGAATATTATTATAATATTTGTATTTTTTTTATTTGTTAATAGGAAAATGTGAATAGAAAACCTATTAGAAGGCAGTCGCAACTTTTTTTTATTTTATATATAACTAAATTTTACAAGAGTAACTTAACCTATCTAAACCTATCTAGGCCCTGTCATGTGATCTTTATTCCATCGGCTAACAAGCAGAGAGTGAGCACAACGCTTACTTCTCCCAGTTATATGTCAGGGCCTAGTTTTACTTAACCCTAAGTTTCGGCTTCAGCCCAGCCTAGCCACCAGTATTTATCTCTATTTAACCTTTTAGTGTTATTTTTATCGCATTCAGGTATGCTAATGCAGTATCTCATTCGATCAGTATTCCCACCCCCGACTCAAAAGGCTCGTAAAGGATCCTTTTATCTGTTGCACTCCTTGCAGCATGGTATATGATTAGGACGTTCGTTGAGTCCGATAGATAGCCATATGCATCCAGAAACAAGAATGTCTCTGGCGGAATGTATCAGCTTTCTAAAGGGCCAAACCCACCGAGCAACCGAAACCGAAACTTCGTTTTATTTTTTCATTTTTCTGTTCATTTATGACATTTTATTCCCACCGAACATAGCACAGAAACTGAAAAAAAAATTTAACGTCACATTTGACATTCAGTGAATTCAGAATGCGGATCTATAAAAAAAAGAAAATTTTGTTATATGTTGCGTTATATTTTGCAACGCTGAAAAGAACAAAACGTTAAAAATATTGGATTCATCCCCTAAATCGAGACCGAAAAATTAATGGAGAATTCTACCGAATCTCAACAAAATTGGAGGAGTAGCCGGCCCGGTATTTCCGATATCAGATGCTTTTATGTTCCTGTTTTTATATTCTTTGCAAGTTTTATCATAAATAGATTTATGAGATTCTACTTCAAGAATTAGTTTCGACTCGAAACTGTATAATTCCTGTTTTCTTTGAATGCTAGCATCTTTAGCTTTTTTTTTGCTTCAGCATTTTCTTTTATAATTTTTTTAATTAATTCCATTTCCATTTTTATTTCACGTTAGCTTTTCATCACACAAAAAAGAAGAATAAATAAAAAAAAATTCACTTTGACATAAAAAACTTCAGAAAAGTGACGTCTGCGAACTTCGGCAAACAGAAATTACAACGATGAAAAAAAAAGTTGCAAGTTTCGGTACGTTGAATTGCAAAACTGCAAAATGAAAAAGTAAAATTTCGGTACGGAAAAAAAATAAAATCGTTTTATATCAAAATAAAAAGACTTTAAGAAATAAAAATAGATGAGATTAGTGTGGCTTATTAATATCTTTTATTTAAGAAGTATTTTTAACTGAAAAACACAGCAAATTTTAAGTAATTAGCAGTTTAAAAAAAATGAAAAACAAAGTTTCGGTTTCGGTTGCTCGGTGGGTTTGGCCCTTAAGGCATTTCTGAATTACCCAGGATTAGGATAGAATCATCCATAGATTAATTCGTTTTCGCTAACATTTGCCGAACGAGCAAAGTGATTCCTTACGAGGTCGAGTATGACATTGTCAATTCTAAATACACCGGAAGCATCCAGAAGTCTTTTGTTTGAGACGTAGTGCCTAAACTCGGAATGTGCACTCCTATATATCTGCATGCAGGCTCTGAGAAATTTGCGCTCGAACAATCGGAGCTTTTCCATATACGATGGGTTAATGTTCCACCACACTGGACTTGCATAAGTCAGAATTGGACGAACGAATGCTTGGTAACAAGTGGCCTTCACATCGGATCTTAGATAGTTGGAATAAAAAAGGCTTTTTAGCGACATGAATGCCGCTCTTGCATTCTCTAATTGAATATTTAGGTGCTCATTATAATACAAAAACTTGTCCAAATGAACACCTAGATATTTCACAACGGTCTTTGACTCGATCTGAAGACCATTTGAACTCGTTATTTTTAGATTTCTCCAGTTGCGTCCCAAGTCTGAATTACCACGTCTTATTGGGGTGCGGAACAGTATGGTTTCACATTTCGTATAATTGATTTTAAGTTTCCATTCGGATCAGAAACCTTGAAACCTATCAAACTTGCTTTGAAGTTGATTTTGGATGTCTTCAATTGTTGAGCCGCTTGCATACAGTGTAGCATCGTCGGCAAATGCCAGCGAATTGTCGAGTTCCCTAAGTATGTCAGAAATGTATATATTAAAAAGCTGTGAAGCAGTAACTGTTCCCTACAGAAGACCATTAGTGACCTTAAAAACTTAAGCTGTCGTGTATTCTCTATCTGTTACGACAAATTTCTTTCCGTGTATCATGGATGCTATCATCTTTGTTAGATGAGAAGGAAATTCATATCGAATAAGTTTATAAATTAATCCGTCGATCCAAACCGTGTCAAATGCTTTTTCGATATCTACCAGGCAGGCAGCTGTACATCTTTTGGCGTTAAGATTCTAGTTAATATCCGAAACTGCACTGCCGAGTGATTTCTTTTGAACCCAAATTGATTCCGCGGTATAATCTCCTTTTCATTACAGACGAACAAAATAGACTTACTAATAAATACCTCAAAGATCTTCCCGATATTAGGCAGGAGACTTATTGGCCTATAATTAAAGGGATCAGAAGGATCCTTTTTCTTCTTAATTATTGGAAACACCTTTGATATTTTCCAGCAACTCGGGAGGTAGTAGTTATTTAGAAGATTGTATTGCCGTATGATGTCAACTGGTATATGCTTAAACACGATGTTTGGAATGTTATCCAAACCACTTGACTTATTCGTATTCAGTTTCCTAAATAGTTCAGTCAATTCGTCAAGAGTCGTGAAGTAATTGTTAGTCTCTTCATCTGTTAGTTCGTCAGCTTTTAACCACTCAGAAAATGTCAGTAAAGTAGCGATCTCCCTATTGTGAAATCTCATCAGTTCATCTCTTACTTCGACCGATTTGCAGCTGGGAAGTCCCTTAGAGTGGACCGCCTCAAAATGAGAGCCAATTACATTGAGCTTGTCTGCTCCACCATCTATAACATAGTGGTTATTTATGATGAGATAGAAGCATCTGAGAAGACAGTGGTATCTTCAGTTTTAGAATTTTGACAACGTTACGTGGTTAAAACATTTTACATATCTTTGGAAACATGTTCCTGTTGTCTTATTTTATAATGCTTTCAGCACGTTGTTTACAGTAATCGTTGACACTATTCTGAAACTGCTGGCTCAACAAAGTCTTCACATTCCTCAGAAGGGATTTCAGTCTTTGTAGCCTTAAATTGTGCGTTGTGTTTGGAAACTGACGTTGTATTCGATTTATCTGAGTGATCAAAAAGCTTTTGTGTGTCTGTAGTGTCTTAATGTCAGGGTTAAGATAACATTCAATGCTGTTTTTCGATTTTATTTTCGGAATTGACGACTCCATAGCTTGTGATAGCACCGTGTTTAAGTTCCCGATATAGGAATCACATTCCTCGTTTGAAAGAATCCCATTGCTAGGAATAGTAGAAGAGGAAGGGCAATTCCTATATTTTCTGGTGGCGCTGCGTTGAAATCGGCACCAATCAGTCTGCCTAAAATTTAATTTAGGGACCTCGTGCCACGTAGCGAAGCTAAACGCAGAGTCGTCTCTGCGTATCACTTGTCTATCGCAATGTGATCAACTTGGTTGACCGTTTGCTGATCTGAGAACGCCTTTCCCCTTTTAGATATCGAGGCTAGGCTATAGTGACATTTCGTTAAGTCCGTTACCAGACGTTTTCTCGTGTAGGCTATGTTTTCCGACAATACTGCTAAAAATGTCTTCTCCTCCTAACTTTGCGTTAAAATCTCAAAGCAATATTTTAAAATCGTACTTCGGTAGTCGCTCATAGGTTTTGTCAAGAAGCCCGTAGAAGCAATCCTTAGCTATATCATATTTTTCCTCCGTCAGGGCGTGAGCGTGTATATGGCTAATGTTGTCGAATTTTTTACAATGCGTTCGTTAATGTCTTGGAAACATAGGACTTCTTGCCTAAGTCTGGCACTTATAACAAATACTCATCAGAAAAGCAGCTGTTTCTGTTCACTATTTTTGCCCGGCCCATCCCATCGTATTTCCTTGATGGCAGTAATGTCTACTTTGTAGCAGTTTAGGGCTTCCGATAGTTGTTCGCTTGGACGTCTTCTGTTTCATGTTCTCACATTCCAAGTGCAGATACTAACGTCGTTGTCCTTTATTTCGTTTAGCAGGTTCGTCAACAATGAAATCATCATACAGACGACGCACTGGCAACAGAAAACAGAAACTTTTGATCACCAGCTTCATGGTACGGGCGGGCGGTGTGCACAATTGATAAACAAGATCCAAACATATGGCGAGGCCACTACGACCCGCCATATAATAATTTTTTTGCAGTGTGCAGTGCGTCATCTGTTTGACTTTATAATCTTTGGCCCTACCAATGATGTCAATATGGTCGGCATATGCTAGTAAATAGTTGCACCAATTTTTGAAAAATTGTGTTTCTTGTGCTGGCTCGCTAAAAAAAAGTGAAAATTGCAAAAAAAAGAGCAGCAGATGGATTTTTTTTATTTACTTATTTTCTGATCAATCTTTAACAACCACCATTTTTATCTTTTCAGATCCAAAAGAAACAATTGTATCTAATAAAATAACAAAACGATCAAACAAAAATCTCCAGCATACAGATGTCACATTGATGCAAAGAAGAATCTCCAAATTGCCTCGAACAAACACTTTTTTTTTTTAAACATTAACGCTATTAAGAAAACTATATATTTACAATTATATACACACATATAATAAGAGAACAATAAAAAAAACAAAACACCATGGCATATCATTCAAATGGAGGATACTCCGGTGATGAACGTGAATCTCGAAGTGGTGGCGATGATCGTCCCGTCAGCGATTTAACTGATAAACCAATCTATCTACTCGAACACTTGGCAACATTTACAGTCAACAAAGAGACCGGCATTGTCTATCCGGCCGATGGTATGAGGCGCCTCCTCCAGTTGGAGAAAACCACCGGCATTTGGTCACAGAAAATGCAACTGTGTTTGGACTACCAATGGGTGCTTATAATGGACTACGAAACTGGAGTAAAACACTGAACAAAACCATCAGTTCATCTGAAACTATAAGGATTGTTTTTTTTTTCTTCCTTTTCAGAACATAATTGAACGGTTTCCAGCTTCACTAATACAAGAGCCAACTGCATTCACGAGTAACGATCCCATGGAAATGTACAACAACATTCTTGTGTTCATTGTCACTGGAGGATCTGGTTCAAGATCCGAAATGCACATTTTTCAGGTATGTCAACAGTAGTTTTTGATTATTTTATTAGTTATCAGTCGGTTTCGAAGCACACGCGATAAGATGGCTCCGCAACCCCGACAGACAATCTCTCGGCGTCCATCTAATCAATCATGTATGCTTATTAGCTAAATATAAATAAAGCGTGCGGGTTGTCCTCACTCTCATAAAAATGGAATATCGCTTGGGTAAATACCACACAAGTGATATGACAAAAGCTAACAATATCTATTAATTATTAAGGGCGATAGGACCAGTATGCCGCTCATATATATTAAAAGAGAGACTATTACGAAATATATGTGCTCACGGTCCGCTGTGGAAATCAGTGGGAATTAATTTGTTTTTTTGTTTTTGGTTCAACTTTCAGTCTCAAGGCGTTTCTGCTATACACCTGGTGGAGGATCTGAAGCAGTTACGCAGTGGCAAGTTTGTAACACAGCACCGTGAAGCTATCAATACTGTAGCGCCGCAAATGAAGTCCTCTTCGTCTATTCAGCATCGAGGTGGTGCTGGTCTTATACGAGGTGGTGGTGTCATTGGTTTGGGCGGGGAACAAACCGATGAGCACTCGTACGGAATGTCACGGGAGTTGGGTAGTGTTATTGGCGGTGGTGTTGGCGTCGGTGGGGGCAATGGTGGTGGACATGAAACAGACTCCGAATTGGGATGTGCTAATGATGAAACAAGTTCAACGTCAAGCGACAAGTACGAACGAGACGTGACCGTGCTGAATCATTGTTTCGACGACATAGAGAAGTTTATAGCACGACTTCAGCATGCGGCGGCTGCATCGCGTGAACTTGAGAGACGTCGACGAAATCGCAAGTCAAAAAAAAAGGATCCCGGCGAGGGATTACTGACGCTGCGCACCCGACCTCCACATGAAAAGGAGTTCATAGACATTTTCGCCAAATTCAAGCTCTCTTTCAATCTTTTGGCAAAGTTAAAGGCACACATTCACGATCCGAATGCACCGGAATTGGTACATTTTTTATTTACACCTTTGGCGCTTATCGTTGAGGCCTCGTCAGACACGTACTTTGAGTCACAACTGCCGGTTCGAGTTGTTAATCCTTTGCTGACTAGGGAGGCTATCAATTTGCTCATCAATTGTGTTACTAGCAAAGAGACAGAACTATGGCGATCGCTAGGTGATGCTTGGACGGTACCGCGCGACCAGTGGAAGGAGGACGTTGGGTCATACCATCCGGTGTTCTTGGACGGCTGGTCTCCCGACTATTTGGTCATCGATGAGCTAGATCACATGGCGACACCAACAAACATCAAGCGGCGAATCGAATCGCATCACAACTTTGGTAACGTGAGTAGTATGAATGGTAGCGGCACAGTAATGGGTGGTGGTGACTATGATTATGACTCGCCTACGAGTGGTTTGCTAAATGAGAAGTACACGCATCATCACCATCATCATCAAAGTCAAGGTGGCATAGGAGTCGGCGGAAGTGATCGTGGTGACCGGGAAATGAAGGATTTCAGCGCGAGAAGTGACATTTCATTGGATTCGATTGAACGAAGTGGTGGAGTGACATCGGCTCCTGTTGGCCCACTGAGCAACAGTCCATCGAGTGGTCTGATGGGAAATGGTACACATTCGCATTTGAGTGCAGCAGTGACGGCGCAAAATGCTGCCCTCCAATCGATAACTGGAGGCATGCAAAATCTCTACTCACGCAATGCAGCCAATGGAGGAGGTTCGAATACGCTGGGTGGCGCCGGAGGAGGAGTAGGTGGAGGATCCGGTGGTGACGGTATTGGTGTTTCAGGTGATGTTCGAGTAGGTGCTAGCGGCGATGTTGGTGGTCTCCATGGCGACGATCAAATGATTGAGGCATGGCTGGATGATTTGCAAGCTACTGGTGCCAAAATTGTTCTTGTTACATATCCAAGGACAGCTAATAATGATAAGGAACTCAGCGTGGTCAGAGGAGAATACTTAGAGGTAAGTTATCTTTTTGTAATAGTAATCGGTAGTGGTTAGTGGTGATAAAGCAAGATGTGTTTGTTTCGTGAAGATATTCCATAGATGTTGATGTTTATGTTTTCCAATCAAATAAGTCGGTTCGTTAATATTTTGTTGATCTAAAGCAAGTAAAAGATGTTTCAAGAATATTTTCCGACTAAATCCATGTCGCGAGACAGTTAATAAAATTCAGAATTGAATCTTTGTCTCGATAGTCAAACAACATGACCAAGGATTTTGCTATTCGTTTTTAATACGATTCGTGCTTCGTAAGTAGGACTATAACGATCAGGATCTTATATAGAAGCAACGATTATAAAGTCATACGGATGACGCATTGAGAACAAAAAACGGAAACTTTTGCTAACCAGCTTCATGATCCGGCCGGGGGGTTGCGCGTGTACACATGAGCAACGAGATCCAAAAATATGGTGGGCTGTGCCAGTACGACCCGCCATTGAACAATTTTTTGTATGCAGTGCATAATCTGTATGACTATAACCTTTGATAGTACTTAACATATTATACGGGGGCTTAGTTACTGAAATGCCTTCTCTGTTTGAAGAACTTGGCAAGAGTAATCATCCGTTTGATTTCTGACGTGGCGTCGTTGTCAGAATTGATAGCCAAGCCTTGATAATCGGTGCAGTGAAATAATCCCAGCCCCATGAGGCTTATTTCAAAAGGAGCCTCGGGGCTCATTCCTTTTTGGAAATGGGAATAAGTCCCGCGGTTGATAATGTCTTTTGCTTGTGGTGCTTTTATCCTTTGCATGCATCAAAACTCAAATGCATCTCGAATCCAACAGTAAGCCCAGGCAGGTGGGTTGAAGGCGGCAGCATGCCCCAACTTGTATTTACGCTTTGCATACACCAAACTTGAATAGATGGCCAATTTCAAATAGCAATAACACAATTTAATGGCTATAGTGGAAATTCGAACCGCAGCGAAATTGATTAACTTAAGTGCGATACCCGACACGGTGCTAGTTGTATTTTTCGACAACATTGCTAGAGATGCCTTCTCTTCCTACCTTTTCGTTAAAATCTTTAGCACTATATTAACATCGTACTTCGGTAGTCGCTAATAAGTTTTGTCAAGGAGCTTGTAGAAGCAAACCTTAACTATATCATCTCTTTCCTCCGTCGGGACGTTTGCGCATAGATGGCTTATGGAAACATAAGGCTTCTTTCCTCAGTCTGGCACTTATAACAAATCCGCATCCGAATAGTCGCAGTTTCTGCTCACTATAACACGGACCGTAGTAGATATCACAGTTGTTCAACCCCTTTTTGCCCGCCCTATCCCATCGTATTTCATGGATGGCAGTAATGCCTGCTTTGTAGCAGTTAAGGGCTTCCGCTAGTTGTTTGCTTTCATCTCTCCTGTTTAATGTTCTCACATTCCAGGTGCAGATACGAACGTCGTTGTCCTTTCTTCGTTTTGCAGGGTCGCCAACAATAAAATCAGTCCGTTGCGAGGCTATTGGTTGCTTCGTAACAATGGTTTTATTTTTTACGTGGGTGGGTAGTTAAGCCAAAGCACAACAACCTGGAGGGCCAGTTCCAATTTATTTAGAGTTATCGGGAGTTTTTTTTTCCCAAGGAATTTTTCCCATTCGGCAATCAGTTAACATTTCCTTGGGAAAAATAATTCCCCATAACCATATAAGATACCTTTAGGACACGAGGCCATCAGTATCCACTACAGGATTGACCGCTGCAGTTGGCCTCTCGGTTCATCCGCAACCATATCTTTGCAAGAGGTTTGACACACCCTTAAAATTCCTAGACAACCTGTTGTCCGAATATGTCGTGTCTAGGTTCGCCTTCCGACCAGGCTGTTTATAGTGTTTAGCACTTCAAATCCGGTGGGATGGGAACAGTACCCGATGGTTACCATTTGGAGGTAAATATAAGCATAAGTAGTCAAAGTTACAACCACTGGGTATTGCAAAGTTAAAGCCAATCAGAGTCTATCCAACTAACAATTCCTTCATAAATCAAAAAAATTTAATTTCCACATGCAATTATTTCTGTAGCCCTTATATGAGCTTTTTTTCAGTCGATTGTTTGATTGCCTGTTTCAGACATTCAGGCCTATCGCGATTAAATTTTCTCCGCAAACTTTTCCCATTCAGCAATCTGATTTACATTGCTGACAAGGGGAAAATTCCCAGGAAATTTTTTTCGCGATAGGCCTGATTGTTCAGAAATGTTCACTAGCATAACCGAAGTTATTATGGTATAACCACTGTAAAATTGTTTTTAAGCTTCCGGAGATGTGTGTGCATGTAACATACGTTAAGATGTTTCAGTAGAGCTTCGCACGAAGTTAAGCCGAAACATAGGATTTATAGAGTTTACGAATGAAGGCTTAACATATCTAAGGTAAAAAGATCGAGAAAAAGTTTAAAGGATCGGAACAAAATGTGAAGAGTTCGGGAAAAGTTGTTTTCCAAAAGGCTTCATATAGTTAATATTACTTATGTGGAAATAGCTTCGATAGTGCCTTCTCGAAGCGAAATTGTTTGTTCCCAACTAAAGGGTGATCCAAGTAGAGATACTTTTTTCAATAGCATTTTTTGACAGATCACGTGTGAGTCGTGTCATGCTGTCTTGTTATTTTTGTTTAGTATTGTTGGCATTTCATAATGGAAAGACTTACGCGTGAAAATTATGAAAATTCACGTTCTGTGAGGAACGTGTTTCGTGCACTTCGCTCAACTTATGGTCAACATAATCGGCCTAGTGAGCGTACTATTCGCAACACCATCACCCATTTTGAGACCGTGTGATATCACACCGTTAGACTTTTTCCTGTGGGGATATGTAAAGTCAAAAGCTTATGCCGACAAACCCGCTTCGATTCAGGCCTTGGAGGAAAACATCACGCGTGTCATTCGCCAGTTACCATTCGAAATGCTCGAACGAGTGATCGAAAATTGGACTCAACGGATGGACCATCTGCGACGTAGCAACGGCCAACATTTGATAGACATAATCTTCAAAAAATAAATGCCAAAGAATGTTCTTTCAAATGATAATAAACATTCTCCATTAAATTTGAATTTTCTGTGTTTTTTTCCTTAAAAAAGTAGGGAACCTCGAAATGGATCACCCTTTAGTTCTACATCTTCCACACATCGCAACTTTAAATATAACATAATCCAAACCTTTATAGACATGAAAGATTATTCAAAAATACGTTTTATGATTCTAAGGCAAAATAATGTTTTCCGGGTCGGCTAGTCATGAAACGAATAAATAGCGATATCTTAAGCTGTATGTGCGAGTCTGACTTAATTTTTGCGTCATAATATGCGGACGATATGCTATACCCAGATCGCAAATCGATTTGCGTCTGTTTCGCATATCTCGTATATGCATATAATTTGTGACAATTTGCGAACATATCGTCCCAATCCATTATTCTGCCATTTGCGAGCAAACAGTTGCAAAGTTCAGTAAAGCAAACAGCTGATTCTTGTTATAAATAGAGGGATTAAAATTATGAGTGAATTTGATGAGCTTGAGATGATGCATTCACCAACACAAGATTTTAAATTTCTGCGACCCTCCCAATCAAAACAGCGTCGGGTTACGGGGGAGAAGCGTTCCGGGCTTTGGGATGCCTTCTCGTCCGATTATAAAGTATCCATACATGGCGCCTGGGGCCAGGTTGTCGATGGTCTTAGCCTGAATATCGACGTGAATGAAGCCAATGCAAAGTAGGACTCTCTTCATGTGACATTCAAGAGCAATTTGTTAAAACTCCGCTCGAAGAAGTCATGGCAGGGCACAGAATCATACTCCGTGTCATCGAAATATGTAAAAAATACGATGCTCTTGAAAACTAACGTATTGAAAATATCCACACTATCAATATCAACAATTTTGTAACAATTCCCATTGCTTGTGATTTTTATCTGCTTTTTCGATCTGCGACTTTATCAAACCGAGTACACTGCCCGTCAATAGAATAGTTTCACAGCTTGAATAACATATAAAAGCTTTGTTCTCATAAGAAAGCTCGAGTCAAGCTTTTTCTTGTTGCGGTTTCAAAGTTTGTCTAATTGTAATTGCAAGAAAAATATAAACATAAAATATTGGTAACGGTTCTTTGTAAACGTTTACCAGTTCCATTGCGAAAAATAATTTGCATAGGTTCACTTGCTTTAACTAAAAAAAACTTGGAAAATAAAAACTATAATACCATATTGTAATCATATTTTAGTTATTACTATTTCAGTAATGAGTACTACCCCCTTTGTTGTAGATAGTTTCGAAAATTCGACTTGGAATGGATTTATACAGCTGCATTAGGTAGTTTAAGGAAATCTCATCCCAGGCTACCTTAATAGCTGCAATAAGCGACTCTCTGTCCTCATATTGTTAGCCTGACTCGTAAACTTTACGAACAAGCCACCCCCATACATTTTCAATTATATTTAGGGCCGGTGAGTATGGTGGCCTTTCAAGCAGCTCAACCTCCCTGTTCGCTAATCCAGCTCGTTATAGCTCGAGCGGTATGGATTGGAGCGTTGTCATGTTGGTACATCCATTGTGTTGATCCAAAAATCTCAGCAAACTTTGTAAAAGCCTTCTGGAGTATATTTTTGTAAGAGCTTGCTGTCATTCTGGACGATGGAAACTCTAACTCTATGGTTCCATAACAGGATATGGCACCCCAAACCATAACTCCTCCCTCCCTACTGTGAAGGCGGTTCAAAAAACGTTTTTTTTTTATAATTTATACGTACTGAAGGGGTTATGAATACCCTTTATATGTTACCACAGTGCGAGCGTAAGAGAAGGAGAAGAAAGAGAGTGATAGGAAAGATTTTGGATGTAGTGGAGACTTAACTCCATGGGTGGTGTCCGAACTAGCTTCGGGGAGTCACTTTTTCTTGTGTTCGTTAAATTTGAAGAAATCCAAGATGGTGTGCATACTTTTAGGTATTACACCGACCTTTTTTATTTCTTTTAAAAAAAAAGTGAAATGGATTTTGGCTGGGATTGAACGCACAACCTTCCACTCAACAGACGAACACATTACCACTACACCGCGGCCACCCGTATCATGAAAACAAAAGTTATATCCATCCGGGCCATCTAAGTTGAACTTTTTTTCGTCTGAGAAGATCACAAACTGCCTTTGTTTCAATCCAAGCGATATTGCTTTCTCTGCGGATGTAATGGTGTTTTTTTTTTGTTTTTTTTTTAAGTTTCAGTCGGCTTACCTGTGGGGCACTTTTTATCACTCGACGAACAGTCGAAATGCTGGCACTAATCCCAGCTTTCGCTTTGATTTTTGGCACTGAGTCGCAAGAATTTGAAGCCATACGCAAAAAAATTCGCCTATGTGTAGCTGTTGTGGCTGTATTTGTTCGTCCTTTCATGTTTTTTCCATATTTTTCTTTATTCCTTAAGAAATTACAAACCACGTTTTGCGATCTTTTTTTTTTAATTTCCCCGTAAACTTCTATTTTGACCTTTTCCTCCGAATTCAAAGCGTTTGATCGTCCCATTTTTTCATAAAATTACTTTTAGTCACTTAAAATAATGCAATTTTAACAAATTTGCTCCGAACTTTACAAAATAAATTAAAACACTAAAACTTTTTTCGTCGTCATTTTTCCAGCATATCTAATCAAAGCAGCAATATCAGCTTGCTTGCTTTTCGACATTTTAAATTTATTTTAGCACTTTAAAATGTTTGAGACGAGGTACGCAAAAATCACCAACATAATACACAAAGTGACAGATCGATGTTATATTCGCAAACCTGTATATGATTGAAAATATGTGATGTGCAAATTGTGTGAACACTTCGCATATAGGCCTTAACATCCCATTTGCGGACATATCACCTTGATCGCAAATGCAAACCACACTGTTGGTAAACGGTTTCAGACGTCCACATATTACAGCAGATAGGATTTTGTACGCGGTGTTGAGGAGACTTATGCCTCTGTAGTTGGCGCAGTTTAGAGGGTCTATGGTTCCATTTCTATACAGGCATACTTCATACAGACATACTTTCTTTCGACCAGATTCGCATTATGAGTGGGTGGATGTTACTTACCAAGTCATCTCCGCTGGCTTTATAAAGATCGGCGGGAAGGCCGTCATTTCCGGCAGCCTTATTAAGCTTCAGTTTAGATATTGCTATCATCACTTCACTCAGGTCGGGTGGTTGGCAGTTTTCGCTGTCGTTGCCACTATTCAATGGTTCGTCCTGCCTGACAGCGGAATGTTGTTCGTCATCGCCGTCTTACAGTCCGCAGAAGTGGTTCTTCTATATCCTCAGCATCGACTATGTCTCAACTACGATATTTCCTTGTTCATCTCGACAGGATTCTGTTCGAGCTTTGTATCTTTGGCTTTGACGTTTTACACTTTGGTAAAACTTGCGAACATCGTTCCTTGAGTGGCACCTCTTTATACATTCGATCGCGCCCTTTTCTTGCTCTTTTTTCTTCTTTCTGAAAAGCCGGTATTCTTCCCTTCTTCTCAGCCTATAGAGCTCAACGGCAGCTCTCGTCTTAACCTGCAGCTTAGCCTTAGCAAACCAGGGGTTTCTTGCTGGTGTGCGCGAGAAACCTAGCACATCAGTTGAGGCTGATCTAATGGCTTGTTGGCATCGTTGCCATTGATCTTCGACATTCGATGCTGGTGGTATAGTATTACTCGAGAGGTTTAGGGATACGCGTTGCGTGAAAGTCTTGGCGGTCTCTTGCGATTGCAGTCTTTCGACATTAAATTTTTTCGCAGTATTTCTGGATTGTTGTGGCGTGGTGTATATCCGCATTCTAACCTTGGCTGCAACAAGGTAGTGGTCCGAGTCAGTGTTGGCTCCTCGGAATGTTCGGACATCCAAAATACTGGATGCGTGCCTCTTGTCTATCGCTATGTGATCAGGTTGGTAGACCGTTCGTTGATCTGGAGATTTTAGCTCCTCGGAATTTTCGGAGATCCAAAATAATGGATGCGTGCCTCCTGTCTATCGCTATGTGATCAATTTGGTTGACCTTTCGTTGATCTGGAGACCGCCATGTCCCTTTATGGATATCGAGGTGAGGAAACCGTGTGCTGGCTATAGTGGCATTTCGTTCCGTAGCGAAGTCAATAAGCCTAAGTCCGTTACCAGACGTGTTGCCGTGTAGGCTATGTTTTCCGACAGTACTGTTTAAGATGTCTTCTCTTCCTACCTTTGCGTTAAAATCTACCAGCACGATTTCAACATCGTACTTCGGCAGTCGCTCATAGGTTTTGTCAAGTAGCTCATAGAAGCAGTCCTTAGCTATATCATCTTTTTCCTCCGTTGGGGCGTGAGCGCATATAAGGCTTATGTTGGTGGATTTGGCCCTAATGCGGATTGTTACAATGCGTTCGCTAATGTCTCGGAATCATAAGACTTCTTGCCTAAGTCTGGCACTTATAACAAACCCGCATCCGAATAGCCGCTGTTTCTGCTCACTATAGCACGGTCCGTAGGAGATGTCACAGTTTTTCACCCTCTTATCGGTCGGCCCATACCACCGTATTTCCTGGATGGCAGTAATGTCTGCTTTGTAGCAGTTTAGGTCTTCTGCTAGTTGTATAAAATACTTTTCCCCTTCGTTTGTGACCTCGTGTCCTCGATGAGGTAGGCTCACACATATATATATGTATGGATACGGGTCCTGTTTAATGTTCTTGGAGTTACGAGTTTTTCTCATTAAGCCGACGATATACGACTTTCGCATACCGTCTGCTCCTAGCTTTAGTCTTAAACTTAGTGAATGGAAAGAAGAGGAAATTAAATGCTTCAAAAAAACACTCAATGATTTTTCCTTTAAAAAATTTTTGTAATTTTCTTTAAATTTTGATATATTTCGTTTTTTTTTTGTTATTATTATTTTAGATTCTCGATGACAGCCGAAAATGGTGGAAAGCACGAAATAGTCGAGGACAAGTAGCTCATGTGCCACATACCATTGTAACACCTTACAATTATAATGAAAACGAATTAAATAATCAATTCTACTCTCATAACTATAAATCAAATGCTCGTCAGTCGGCCGTAAGTTTGTCTCATAAATAAACATTACCCCTGACTTTATGCCAGCCTTTCCTCTTTTTCAAGGATGCAAACTCACAGTCGGGAGAGATGCACCAGCAAAACTCAGCTGAATGGGTTCGTAATAAACATACTGGTAAGAAAGGAGAATTTCGATATTTTTAAACAAAAAAAAAAATAGACAAAAAAAACCATAAAGACCAACAAATGATAATATGATTGCTAAACTTACTCTGCAATTGCTTACCTATTGTCCTGCAATATTTGTTTTAATTTTTGTTTTTCATATTCTTTTATAAATCTTTTTCTGTTTTTTATTGCACAAAAATGAGTTCGTTTTGTTTCGTTTTCTATCGCTCTGTATCACACACCTACACTTACACATACATTTATCTAATGATATATAAAAAACAAACGAAAAAAAAAAATTATGCAAATATTAAAACAGTTTTAGTAATATAGAAAAAAAAATGTCTCTTAGATTTAAAACAAAAAAATTTAATTAGAGATGATCATGAATGTATGTATACAATTTCTTTGTACTCGTATTTTGTTTGCTTTATTGTGTATTCATTGAAATTAGTTAGAATGTATTTTGTTACTCGTACCTATTTATAATTAAAAACAAAAAAAACCATATATGCTCAAAGACATTATTATTATTATTATTATTTTGTTCTAATATTTAATCTTATATATAATTTTTTTTTTGTCTTATAACGATTTCAATTACAATTCTAAATGAGTTTGTTGATCCTTATTTTATGGTGACAAGATATAAAAATTGACGAATTTTTACAAAAAAAAAAAAAAAATGTTTGAAAAATAAGTTCAGAACGCGACCGACGGTTGAAATATTTTTTTTTTGTTTTTGTAGGCGATAGATTTATAGATTAAGAAAATGATTTTCACACCATAATTTCGAATTAGGGCAGAATTTTATATGAGACGTTGCTTTTCTTAACTTATACTGAGAAATGAAGCAGAAAACATTAGTTGTTCTGTTTTGTATTAGGGGTGTTTTCGTGAGTTTTCGCTACCAAGTGAAGTAATATTTCAGACGGAGTATAAAATACAACAAATGGCTGGGAACTACTTCACCTTTTTGTAAAGCAAGCTTGAGTAGATCGTATATCCTACGCAACATCAGAGGTCACTGAAAAACACTTTTTGAGTTTCTGAAGTTCCTTCCACAGATTGACATTTCACGTGTTTGATTGAAAAATGGACGACCAGAGTGGGTCAACTTTTTAAAATCCCTGGCAAAAATTATCTTTCGCGTGTGCATTATATCCAAAACTAATTTTTTACTGGATTAGGAAGCATTGAAAGATTCAAAATCCGAATGAAAAACTTGCGCTCACAGAGCAAGAAAAGATAAAATAGATGTTGGTGTGTAGTAAATAAAATGTAGTCCAACGAAAACGCACGATGTTAATTGTAAATAAAACAACAAGTTTTCAGAGAATTATCTTAATATTTTTTATTATTTACGCCTCTATCCGATGGTGCATATTTTCAATGTCTCCGAGACATTATTATGGTTCAATGTCGTTAATGTGCCGAATTGTCTCATCCTTTGGCTCTAGAATTATTCTTGGCTTATTGACGTACACATTAAGGGTTATCGGGAATTATTTTTCCCACGGAATTTTTCCCATTCAGCAATCAATTTACATTGCTGAATGTGAAAAATTCCGTGGGAAAACTAATTCTCGATAACCCTAATTTCCTTTTTAATATCCTCAAAGAAAGATGAGCAACGGTGTCATATCACATCGCCATATCCCACGTTGTGGTCATTGAACTTCTCGCGCAAAAGAGCTATTGTTTCGTTGGCTGTGTGGCACCATCCTGTTAGAAGCACATATCGTCCAGGTCCACATCCTCATTTTCTGGCCACAAGTCCGTTATCATCTCGTACCCTTTCACAGACTGACATTCCACGTGTTCGATTGAAAGAAAATGGACGACCAGAGTGGGCAAACTTTTTAAAATCCCTGGCAACAATTGTGCTTTCGCGTGTGCTTTATATCCAAAACTCATTTTTACTGGATTAGGAAGCATTGGAAGATTCGCAAGCTGAATGAAATTTTTATATCGTTGAAAATATTTCTTCAGTTTATAAAAATTACCATTTGTATTAGAATTAAGACCCAATTTGTTAAATTTTGCAAAAATTTTTTCAAAAGATTACAAATGATTTTCGAAAAGTTGTTTTTAGTTCAATATTTCTTTACTTTGAGTTGAGTTATCGAAAGCCCTTAATAGTCTTTAGTCCAAACTCGACGGAAATCGACTACTGCCCGAAACACACGTGCAGTGCTTCTGCATGCAGTGCGGCATGCAATGCAGCAAGCAAGACACACTTTAGTTTGACATACATGCAGTGCAGTGGCTTCTGTCATAAAATGGCCATTGCCATTGTCACTGCTGGATATGTGAACAATGATCATACTGGCCGACATTTGGTACTAATGGACAAACAGCTGTTGGGGAATATATGCAAATCATAGCACAGTCTGTCGGTATTGACAAAAGTAGTGATCAAAATTTGCTTTTTAAAATATTGAACCCATGTTGTGAGGATCAAAATCTTTTTGGATAAAAAAAAAACATTGCCAAACGCTTGCAAATAAATCCCGATGAAAAAGCTCTTAAAGAAGTCCAAGTTTATTCGAAAATGCATGAAATTTATTAAACCCATGTTGTGAGGATCAAAATCTCTTTTGATCACTAAAAAACATCGCCAAACGCTTGCAAATAAATCCCGATGAAAAGGCTCTTAAAGAAGTGCAAGTTTATTCGAAAATGTATGACGGTGCAAGACGATATGGACCGCATTTACACGTTTCGAAAGTTCGATGCGCAGTCAAGGTACAACAAATTTTTGGGTTAAAAAAAAAGAAAAATATCGTAGAAGAGAATCAATTGGCCATTATGTATCCGCGGTTGGATATAAATTTCAGCAAAGGATTCAACCAAAGAAAGTCGAATAGCGAAATACAAGAAACTGCACCACAAACGTGTGCTCTTCTCGTGACTGACTGTTCCAACGATGACTATCGCATTGGAAAGGTAATGTGGAACAGTTTTGCAAGGGCTAACAAAACAATTCAGATTTAAGTTGTAGATGTATAATGACAGTTTCTCATTGGATCGACTGGACCATATGTCTCGCAGTTATCGCCCCTTCGTTGACCAGATGAGTCCGATAACTGCGAGACATATGTAGGTCACTTATCTATCTTTGATTGATTCACACTGTGCATGATGATTATGCAGGAGTGTATGATGACGACGCAATGCTTCTGTCGGGGAATATGTAGAATGAGGAATTGCTAGGGCTATTATTTTTAATAGAGTATGGAGGTGTAAACAAAGATCTTGAGAGAGAGCGAGAGAAATTAATGAGAATACCGTTACACTTCTAGCAGTCGATTTCGTTTATTCAAATATTTATGCTATCAAGTAAATATTTGTTGAAAAAACTGGTCTGTGTATAGATTATAAGTTGACAACTTTTAACTCACACTATGGTAATTTCTCATCACAATTGAAGATGTTGAGATTTTCCCAAAACGAGCACCACCAGTGGGAAATAAAACTTCGATTACAATTTTTAAAAATTGGTGTTCCCTGTGTCCTGGAATTAAGCCTGATAATTAAGTTTTTATCGCTTCATTCACAGCATATTTTATGAAATCCGGATGTCGTGTATCTGATATAATTTTTAAATTTCGCATTATGATTGTGTCTGCCCACTTAGCTGGCCTAATAAAAATTGTGTAACAAACCACCAGATTAACTATTTCTTTTCGCATTTAGCACAAACAATGACTACCGCTGGATATGTAAATTGTTTTGGTTGAGTTGAGATATAGCCGCTCTTTCAGTCTCGATAATTTTGGTTTTGGTTTTTATTTTCATGTGGAGTAAACGTCATAATTCAACGATGTCAAATATCTTGAAAAATATTTTTTTTCTTTTGTGTTGTGGTGTACTTGAATTGTTGCAGTGAATTTCAAAATAGAGACTGCTTGCAGTGATACTGTATTCTGCTTAATTTCTCTTCCTAACTTTCTATCTCTCTGTTTACACCTCCATAGTGTATCCATCTCATTCGAGGTGAGTTAAACTGAAATATTGATAATTGCCTTGGGTACTTTTTGGCAATTCGCAAGCTCTTGGGCTTATGTGAGAGTTATATACAACTAAAGTGATACTGTCTGTTATAATCAAAAAGAACATATGAAAGCCGAATGACATACAATATCTTTAAGGTGGAAAATCGTTGAAAAACTACGTTGAAAAATTTCAGCTATTACCTCCCCCGAACCTCAGTTCCCAAGTCTACCAGACCAGTTTTATGCCAGTTGAACTCATCTTATCCTCTTCCAAAAAACCAACAAGCGACCGACACTGCTTGGTTTCGGTGATCAGGCGTCAACATTTTGTTTGATCTCTTCTTCGTTACACTTTTTCGTTGCAATGAATTGAACTCATAACGTCCCAAAGGTAGTTTCAAGACAATCATACAGATATCGCCATTAGACCCTTCTGCAAGATCTCCAGTGAGAATATACTGTGGCAAAACATTTAAAGAATATTCGTAACCCCTTGAGTAGGTGCAAATTATAAAAAAAATTGTTTTTGGTTTTTGGTTTTTCGAAAGCCTGTGCTTGCCGAACTTTGGAGCGCTCACCTAGCAAGAAAAGATAAAATAGATGTTGGTGTGTATTCCAACGAAAACGCACGATGTTAATTGTAAATAAAACAAAAAGTTTTCAGAGAATTATCTTAATATTTTTTTATTATGATAGAAGGATTAATGACAGTTATGTGTGAAACAAAATATCGATAAAATGCTTGCCACGAGTTCGGTGGAATACCTCTATCCGATGGTTCATATTTTCAATGACAACGAGACATAATTATGGTTCAATGTCGTTAATGTGCCGAATTGTCTCATCCTTTGGCTCTCGAATTATTCTTGGCTTATTGACGTACACATTAAGGGTTATCGGGAATTATTTTCCTGAAAAATGCTGAATGGGAAAAATTCCGTGGGAAAACTAATTCCAGATAAACTTTATTTTCTTTTTAATACCCAACAAGAAAGAAGTGCAACGGTGTCATATCACATGATCGTGGCTGCCATTTAACATCGCCATGACGTGGGATAACACGGTCATTGAACTTCTCGCGCAAAAGAGCTATTGTTTCATTGGCTGTATGGCACCATCGTGTAAGAAGAACATATCGTCCAGGTCCACATCCCCAGTTTCTGGCGACAAGTCGGTTATCATCTCGCTATAGCGAACACCATTCACGGTAACTGCTGGGCCGACCTCATTTTCGAAGAAGTGCGTCCCGTTACGCCGTGCCGCCAGCCAATAAACCGAACCAAACAGTCACTCTTTGTGGAAGCATTGGCCTTGCAACAATCACTCGCTCATTTGCCCAAATGCTGCAACTCTGGGGTTCAGATGTAAACGATAGTCACGACAAAGTGCGATTGTGTAGAACGAGAAATATTTTTGACAGCGAAAACGAAAGCTTTATCTACGACTACCAAATGACAGTCGTAAGAAATTTCGACTATAGTAAGACCTAGAACGATACTCGTTTTATGTAATCGAATTTCAACGAGAACGAAGTTATTTTGTCGATATTCGTTTTATGAAATATGTACCCTGCTTGTTAGCGAATCCACTTAGGTGAAAGTGTGCCTTGTTGCTGAAATGATTTTCAATGTAAAGTCACCGTTCACTTCTGTCTGTTCAACAGACCATTCGGCGTAATGATGAAGTTTTAGGCCTCAGCTCTTGAATCAATTGAACCTTGAAAGCGTGTAAATTCAAATCTTTATTCAAAATTCGCAACTGTGATGTTCGTGAGATGTTTAATTTTTGGGCACGATGACTAGTGAAGGCTGACAGCTCTTCTGCCACACTATCGCGATCAACAGCAATGTTTTCTGCAGAACGAAGCGTTTTCACATGGTGCACAATTCTCTTGATTGTGGACGAATTTTGTTGAAAATGCTAACCAAACAAATCACGAAGTGCACGGTCTGCATTTTGATTGAACGCTCATTGTCTTAAAAGGCTTCAACAGTCTTACCGCGCTGCTCAATTGTGTACCTCTCCATGGTTGACTATATGAAACACTGAAACAAAGAAATGTAGGTTAAGGCAGATATTCCCAATTTTATTCGGCCACGGAACCCTAAGGCCTGGTTTCTCAGTGCTGAGCTGACTCTGAGTTAGCCTAGAGTTAACAAACCCCGGAATAAATTTAATCCAGAGTTAACTCATGAAGCAGTTTTTCAGTGCGGAATTAAATTTGAATCAGAGTATGGTAATTTGATTTGGTAGCATTTTGCTTTTATCAGTTGTGCTGTCCAAAAGTTTCGAAATGTATAGAATCTGCAATAGCTCGGATTTCAGCTGTTTAGTTTGTTTTTACCCAAATAAATGAAAATGCTTCTGTCGCGATCTAAGAAGTCTTTTTTCTTCTTAAAAAGGTCAAACTCAATATTTAAAACAGTTTCGAGTCGCTGTGAACTGATCGTACACGTATTTAGTTTCTAAAATTTTTATTGAATGTCCACACAAATGGAATTGAAAATAATTGTTTGTTTGATATTGTGTTGGGGTTAACTCACCAAAATTGCTGGGTTAACTCGAATTAAACTCTGGACTTAAATTGACTGAAAAACCATCCTCGCATCGGTATGTTGTTATAAATGGAACGTGAACCATGCGAGCTTTTTCTGCGACTGCAATATATTCATCTTTCAGTCCAATCCAAAATGTATTCCAATTAGAATCGGTCGAATTACTACATCAGTCATCGAGTGTGTGAATACGTTATCGAATGACCAAGTAATTGCATTGGGATTATCATTGTAGATACCAATTGTACTAGCAAAATTCTTCCACATTCGTATTTGATGGCTGACAATTGTCAAATGCATTGTTTTTCTGTGAAAGTTAAAACAAAATTAAATTTCGAGTCAGAAGATGGAAATTGTGAGCCCATTGAACGAAAACGTCTTAGAGGCAACAGCAATCCTTTTCCCAAAACCTCAGAGATCAGTAAGTATATATAAGGATTTCTTCACTCGCTTTTGATACGGTCCATGTTTCAACGCCGTAGAGCAGTACTGGGATGATCAGGGTCTTATAAAGGATCTCCTTAGTAGTTCGAGTGAGCGCTTTACTCCTGAATTGCCTTCTTAGCCCAATGAAACAGCGGTTGGCAAGAGTAATTATTCGTTGACGATATGTTGTTGCCAGAATTAATAGCGCAGCCAAGGCAGACAAAGTCCCGAACTGCCTCAAAGTTTTATCTGTCAATGGTGACATTCTGCCCAGTTCGTCGATGTTGTGTGACCTTTCGTATTGACAGCATAGACTTATTCTTACCCTCATTTACTGCTAAACCCATTGTTGCCTCTTGCTTCTCTATAATAGCAAACGTGGCTATGACATCAATATCGTCAATATCGTCGGCGTATGCTAGTTGTTGCACAGATTTTTGGAAAATTGTACCTCTGGTGTTGGCTCTGGAGTTTTGCACAATCCTCTCAAGAATCAAATTAAAGAAGAAAAATGACCGTGCATCGCCTTGCCTTAATCCTTTTTTGGTATCAAATGTGCCGTTGAGGTAATTTTCGACCCTGATTGAGCGGCGAGACTTCTTGATCGTCATCCTACACCAACGGATAAGTTTGGGCGGTATTCCAAAACTAGATATGTCTCTGTAAATACTATCGTATGCGGCTTCGAAATCGATGAAAAGGTGGTGGGTATGGATTTGAACTTCCTGGTTTTTTTCCAGGTTCTGCTAAAGTGTGAAACTTTGATCGGTTGTGGATTTTCAAGGCCTAAAACGACACTGATCAGGTTGTTGGTAAATGCTTTCAGGCGTTCATATATTACGGCAGATAGGATCTTGTAGGCTATGCTGAGAAGACTTCTACCTCTGTAGAAGGCGTAGTAAAGGGTCTCCTTTTTTCTTGATCGGGCAAGCAATGTTGAGGTTCCATTCTTCAGGCATACTATCATCTGGCCTGATTTGGCTTCTGAGTTTGTGGATGTTACGTATCAAGTCATCTCCGCCTACCTTATGAATCTTAGCGGGAAAGCCTTATTAAGCTTGAGTTTAGATATTGCTATCCGCACTTTACACAGGCAAGGTGGTTGCCAGTTTTCGCTGTCTTAGCCAATATTAAATGGTTCGATCTGCCTAACAGCAGAATGTTGTTCGTCATAGCCGTTTAAAAGTCTGCAGAATTGGTTCGTCCATACCCTCAAAATAGACTGTGTCTCAACAATGATATTTCCTTGTTCATCTCAATAGAATTCTGTTCGAGCGTTGTATCCTTGGTTTTGACGATTTACGTTTTTGTAAAGCTTGCGAACATTGTTCCTTGTGTGGGACTTTTCTTTATCCTCGATTGCGTGCTTTTCTTGCTCTTTTTGCTTCTTTCTGAAAAGCTGGTGTTCTTCACTTCTTCTTTGGCACCTCCCGTCTATTTGTCTTCTGCAAAAGTATGTCACATGCCAACAACATTCGCGTGAGATCTTATAGATACCTTTACACTCAAAGATAATCTGACCATGAGATACAAGACGTGAATTAGGCACACTCTATAGTTTCCGTCATACCTAAAGTCTGTGTAAATTGACATATTTATGGTTATCGGGAATTCTTTTTTAAAATTGATTGCTGAATAAGAAAAATTCCGTGGGAAAAAGAATTCCCGATAACGTCAATTCTATTCATTATATATTCGATTCAAAACCACCGGTCGCTTACACAAAAAATGTGTGAACTCAAAATGATTTTAAATTATTTTGGTCCCAAAATTCGATGACTTAAATCTATGGTTTGCAATGATACTGTTATGGTATTCCTTGTCGCCATTGTCGTTTTTGTACATCCAGTGTTTGAAGAAGCTGATATAAAGCAGCAAGAGACCTTTTCCTATTTTATTTCAGAGCAGAATCTTAGGTTAGCTGAGGTTAGGTTGTAGGGGCTGCACACTTACCCCCGTAATAATAAACGCTGATCAGCTAATCAATGATTAGCTAAACATGGCAGTGTTTCTCATAAGAAATACCAAATCTCAAAAGTTAGTCACTGATTAGTTAATAAGCGTTTATTTGCATGGGGATTAGACTATAAGAGACGTTGTGGGATCACTTGGATCCTTCGATTTCCCTTTATTCGTTCGCCTAGTTGAATCATTCAGTGCTAACTATGTAGCGTAGGAGATTTCTGACATTGATACTAACCAGCTTAACAAGATTATCGAAGAAATAGTCTCCCAGATGAAGCTTCCTCTTTTCTAAGAGAACTGGACAAAATCATAGATCGAATTGATATTTAAAGGTCACAGGAGTTTACATATTACGAAAGATAAATTTGTTTGGTTGCAGTTGGCCCAGTTTCCATTATTTAGGCAAACTTCCAAACGAAAGAATTTGCGCGTAGGCCTATAGGACAGTGTCCTCTGAGGACACCGATTATGGAACTGATTTTCAATCTGTTCAGCATTGTTAAACAGATGGAGTGCTTTTGGTTTAAGTTAGGCCAGAGTTGCTTGGATATTTGACACATTGGGTCGTTTATTCGTCTGCGGTCTTGCTTTCTTGATGGCATCTTGTTTGATCTGTAATTTACATTTATCAAGTGACAAACCTAACATATCTATTGGTGGTAGAATGTCAAGGGTAGTTCCCTGTCTGGCAAGTTCATCTGCCTTACAATTGTCTGCTATGTCTCTGTGTTTGATTGCAATGATTTCCGCCGAGAAAACCCTACAATGATCGGGATGGCGAAAGGCTATGTTAAGATTAAGAATCTTGATGAAACAGATTATGTTTTAGACCCTCCGTGTAGCAGAAACCCTATTACGTAAAAAAAAATATTTGTGTTTCTATTTTAGCTCGAACATTTCAGAGCGTTTCTTTTTTGATCAGAGACTGAGCACGAGGCGATTATGGTGAATTTGATGTTTAAAAACAGATGATAGACTCACTTCAAGATAAATTTTCTTGTTTAAGACAAAAACCTAAGCAAAAATATGAAATCAAGGAATTTCGAAATTTTTCTTGCATACGCATTTGGGAGCTGTAATAAGAAGCCTTCCGGGAAGAAAGGAAAGATGATATGATTAGTTGTTCTATAAGATTGGAAATCTTTGTATACCCCTGCAATGTTTAAAACGTAGTGTTATCATGTAACCATGATGAACATCAGCCCAAAGTCTACCTTTTCAATAATAAATCTTCGTAAATAGATTTTTCTATTAAACAAAATTTATAAAATAACTAGCGGACCCCCGTCTGCTTCGCTAGACGTCAAGTCTGAAATGCCATTTGTACATGGATGAAAAATTTAAACAATTTTAAACCGGTTTGGGTACCTACTACCTACTAAGTTAATTTTGTTTTGTATTCTTGAACTATCATCGTACTAAATTTCCAATTTGGAAGGTCGAAAACCATGTTGATTTGATGGTGCATGTGAATGTGCACATGCGCCGAGCAGGTATCTCTGTCTCATGTTGGCAAAAATAAATGATCTATTGAATCATCGGTACAACATACATACGTGACAACACAAACCAACCTCCTAGGCGCATGTGCATTGGATTCATGATTGCTAATGATGTTGCTCTGGCGAATGAATGACATCTTAATGAAGCCAGTATACATAGCTAACAAACAATTTTCGAAAAACCTATACAAATCTCGAAAACCAAATTGATTTGGAGGTACACGGGAACGGACACTAATATCCAGGCGCCGAAGAAATCGAATACCTACAAAAAAAAACACCAAATTGTGTTTTCTTTTAACGTAATTTATTGTAATGCTCTCTGGTAAACAAAATTTTTGGTCTTACCATCAGGTGCGGGCACACAAACAAATCAGTAGGTTTCCCTACCCATGAACAGGCTACATACCTGTGAAAAAAAAAATTTTCTAAATTAAAAAAAACACGTTTGCAATGATTGTCCTTGTGATTAGTTGATTGTCATAGCAAAGGCAAGTTGAATTGGGAACTGCAAACGTTTAAATACAAAAGGCATGTCTGTTGGTTATGTCTTTACAGCAAATCTTGTACCATTACACAATTTTGGTTGAATGAAATCTCGTACCATAATAATAGGTGCTCCAAATTTCAATTGTAGAATGTGTGGTGGTAGATCAAGTGAATTAAAAAATTCTGTGGGATAATTGACCACTTCATCTTCATTCATGACGGTGTCCACTGACAAAAATGTGAATAATTGGCCTGTTATCTCCTTCGAAACAGCCTCATTAATTTCACTGACATCTTTTTTTTTTGCCGCTAATATAGTTCGTTCGGTCAACCAACGATGATTTTTGTGTGTAATGTCTGGAAAAAAACTCTTTCAATCAGATCTTGCTTTGATTGAGTGATGCGACAAAAATCAGTGGGTAGTGTGATCAGTCCAGTTTCATTATCTATCCACATTTTTCCATCTCCAATTTTGAGTAATTTCTTAGAATATTCATCAGCCGATGGAACGTTTTGCAATTGAACACGCACATTTGTAGTTAGTGTACATTTTTTTTACATATCTCCACAAAATTTAAGATTTTAAAGACGCTGTCGCCGATTCCTCTGGCGACAACAATGTATGGTTTCCCAAGAGTAAAAAAGTATCATTTGCAGAGTACGAAACTTTAAAAAACTTTATTAAAATAAAGATCGTTAATAATGAATACAGTAAATTAGTTATTTTATAAATTACATACTCATGGTCTGCCGTGGCTGCTGCTCGTAGTTCTCTGATTCTTTGAAATGTAAACGATTAGATTTTTAGTAATTCAGAACGTTTAAAGAGCAGCATTCACGGAAACTAAGATCACGTTTACACATAAAATTCAAGTTATGTTTACACGGGCGTTGGTAACAGACGCATTCAACTCGTCGGCAGTAGTCGATCGAGGAATGAGAGGTAGAGTTTGTCTAAAATCCCCTGCTAACAATACCAAGGCATCACCGAATAATTTTTGATTCGTTCGTAGATCTTTAATGGTTCTGTCAAAAGCTTCCAACGAACATGCGAGAAGTGTGGAAGAGAAAGAAAAAAAAACAAGACAAATTGCATGTATTGAATCACAGATCTGTCTATGCGTTCACACAAACGATGCCAACGAACATGCGAGAAGTGTAACTAAAAAAAGTGTGGAATCAACCTGGTTTTTGTTTCAATGAATTTGTTCTTATAAATAAATTTTTTTTTTTCAAATAAAGTATATCAAAACCTTCCTTGAATAAATCTGTGGGCACAAGTCATAACTGCCTAAGTTGGTTTTTCATACTTTTCAGGAGAGCAGATCAAAGTTTCAAATTCATCACTACAAATCAGGAATGTTTGCTTCCAAGCTTATTTTTTTTACAGAACAAAAGCAGATGCATATCTTTACACGCCTTTAAAAACAAAAATGAAAACATTTATTAATCAACGAGATAATTAGAGAACAAGACACTTAGGCCTTTATGACTTTTTCAAAGATATTGATACAAAAGGCATAAGTAGAGTTAGGCTGTTATTCCATAAGAAACATTTTTTTTAGCTTTTCCTAAATCAACATACGTCATTCTTCCGAGCATATAATTTTGATATTTTTTTTTCTTAAATTAAGATAGGTCGTTATTCCATACCTACTAATAACTCGCTTACTTTATTGACTTAGGATAATATCCCGCTTTAAGCCTTTCAATAATTGTACATAAGAAGAATCCTTCTTGATCCACCCTCATGCTATTCAATTTTCTCCAAAAATAAAAACGCACACAGTAAGTTCATCTGATTTAGATCTTTTTTTATATTATAAAAATGTATTTATGAAGAAGTAAATACGTAAGCTTTTTCAAACATCATCTTCGTTGTCATCTTCTGTTAAATCGGGATGAGTATTTGGCTCTTCCATGTTAGTTGGAAGATTGTCATAAAACGCATGAAATTCTGGACTTATAAACTGTTTTAAGTCCATAAGATCTTTCTTTTTATCTCGCGATATGCACGTTATGGCCATAATTTTTGGCATATCATTTAAGCCAATAACAGAGGCACCTCTTTTTCCCACCTTTAGAATCTTAAATGGTTCATCTGTGTCTAAAGACGTTTTGTATGATATTTCGCTGCAGCATTTGGTATAGCGAAACCAACGAACCGCATTCCGTCTAAATTTGTCACCATCTTCATTTACACGTTTCCATGAAAATTTTGTTTTGGCAAGTTCAGAAAAGTTATAGAAATCATTAGTCTTCATTTCTAAAGCTGCAATTTTAGCGCACCAACGGTTTTTATAAATTGATACCAATCTCTTGGTGTTTCGATTTGAACGTTTGTTTTCTTTTTCATCCGTTCGATGAGTGCGTGATCGCTATCACACTCCATGTGTGTATGACCAGGTTCAAGGAACTTATGGTCAATAAAATCTATTATGTTGTACATTGGAAATTAACGCAATAAACATGGCAGCAACAAATGAGTTTTTGTTCTGTCCTGAACATGAATCACTGTAAAATGTTACACTTTTTGTTTCTGTTGGTAACATTTTCCAAAATTTATAAATGCATGATGAAATTTCATTTCCTCCACGGCTAGCCATAGCTTCGTGCCACATGAAGCATTTTGAACTGTTATTTTCCAGGTCGTGGACTGTTAAATTAAAAGTCCAAAGCTGTCTTTTATAAAAACTAATCGATTTCTCAAAAAAGGTGTTGGTAAACATTGTTGTAAATCAAATGCAAAGGTTTTTATACTTTTCGATTTTTTCGATTCGGTTTTATCATTTCTTTTTGCATCGTAATCAGCCTTATTTAAATGTTTTTTTTTTCTGTTCCATTAATAACCTTTTTTCTTCCTTGTTTTGCGAAATCTTGATTTTTGAAACAAACGTATAACAGGTGCTACAAGTGTCTACTTTTGGTGCTTTGAATTTAGTACCCATAGTTTTAAATATCTGAGAGTATTTTGATAGGCTTACCGGATTTTCAGCTTCCAATTTATACAGGCGGTGCATGGGTGAAAGATTTAGACTCGCAAGCAGATACTTTTTACTTGCATCACGTCGACTGTAGTGGCTTTCGTACGCAGAAAATTTAGAAATGTGTCTTTTGACCTCATCTTCTATCTTCACATTAATCTTAGTACTAGGAGTATGCTTTCCTCGCAGGTTTTTAAATGGTATTGAAGGACAACCAATTTTTTTTCGAATAACTGATTTGATGAAGCTTTCAGTCTCGTCGAAACACTGTGCAAAATGTTTTTTGCATACTTTGAAAAGATTTCCGTCAACTTCCAAGACGTATTTCATGGTGTTTTCTCGTTTTCGCTTCCGGTCAGGTACATTTAAAAGGGTATCACACTTTTTTTCTTCAATTGAGATCATGAAACCGATATACAGAATTCTTTGGTCATAGCTTCCTAAAGACCAATAATGCTTAAAAGCTTAATTTTATCTATCCCAATCCTTTCATGACAATTTCTTCTACACATATCAAATGATTTGCAAACCCTCGCTTTTACACTATTTCCGGAAAGTGTTTGATAAGATTGCCCACTATTTCGCTGCCTAGAGCGAAGTTTTTTTATTGTTTTTTTCTTTTGGTGTCTCTAAAGCGTTTTCAATTTGAGCACCTAATAATATGATTTCATCATCGTTCTGAGAAGCAAAACTACTCGACGTAAGGGATAAATTAAAGTCTGGATCCTTCACCGAATCATCTGAGTCCTCCCACTGGGGCTTATCCACAAAAACATCATCAAGTTCTTCATCACCTTTAGCTATCTGTTTTTGTTCAACTAAATAATGATAAACTCTTACGATAAAGTTAGTTATATAACATGTTTATCATATAGTATCAAGTAAATACGGAAAGTAAAATAATTGTCCTTACTTTGAAGCAAGTCAATATTAAAATTGAATCCAGTCATCGATGACTGAGTTTCGTTCTGCACTACTGGATCAAAATTTGGTAAAAGATCATTGGAAGAAAATTCATTGCGAGACCCATGTGTCATTGATGTATTATAGCTATTGTTTAATTTTTGTCGACACATTCCGGTTTCCGGTTTGTTGGCATTACCTGGTATTATTAAGTTTGAGTAATTTAAATTTAGCAACATTATTAATAGTTTTCTTACCAGTATCAATATTTTCAACCCGAATCGTTTCATTTGCCACAGCCCCTGACGTTTTCTAGAACAAATCGTAATAACTGCCTGTTAGTTTTCTACACAGTTAGGTGCGCGATGAAATCAGTAAAAAGATATAAGATTTCGAAATTGAAGTACATCCCACGAGTTTTGAACTTGAAGTACATTCCATAACGGATAAAAGAAACAACCGTCTAGAAACACAATGGGCTTTACCAATAAACATTTTTAGTTTTGACTCTAAACTTTAGTGGTTCACAGTGGATTATTTTCCATACAAATTTAGCAATTGTGAGCTTAAGTACATTTAAAGTTGAGACTAAAATTTGTTATAAGTACGGAGCAGTGCATAACCCCAAATACAAATTATCTGATTTATAAGAAACAAAATGCAAATAAGGAACTGGAAACTACGGAAACTTTGTTTCTTATAAGAAGAACAATTCTTTCTTTATCTGTCGTGGAAAGTACCTGTATTTGCCGATTCCGCGTAAAAGAAAGTAAATACATACATACTTATAAAAAAAGTAGAGCACACGTCTTTTGAGAAGTAGCTCAAAAAGCTAAGCAAAACATTATAAGCCCTGCCTGTGTGAACAGTGTTAGCGTAAGGTAACTTCATTGCACACTTACGTTCAAACTTTGTATAGAGATACATTTTATCAGCCAGTGCTTCTTAATTCAACCGTTCGGGTGCCTATACGGACCTGTTGCACCTTTTTATTTATTTTCTATTCATTTAGTTAATAAACTTACCTTTGGCCCTAGCGCGTTCTGTCAGCATCCTAGCTAGCTCCACCATTTTTCCTCCTCTACCAGACATCTTAATTGCACTTTTCACTTTTGGTCCTTAATTCGCTGATAATAATATTAGCGCTTAAACTTTGCGACTATTCACAGCAACGTAACTCAACTTATGACTCTGTTTTTCGATGTTTGTTTTGACATAAGAAACTAAGTCGACTTAGATTTGATTTTTTTTATATTCAAATATGGAATAACGGCCAACTTCGAAATAAACTTTTCAAAATATGATTCTCTGTTTTAGATTAAGAACTTAATTCGAGTCAAGGTTATTAAAAATAGAAACTGTGTTTTTGAATAACAGCGTAACTCGAGTAAAGAAAATCGAATTGCTTTTGTGATTTGAGGAATAACAGCCTAAGTTGACTTAGCCAATAATCGAAAATGAGCGTTATAAATTGATAGCAGACATTGAATTTCTTATCTCGACTTAGGCTCTTATTCCAAAATGAAAATTTTATTAAAAAAAGAAAAGGTATAGCAAAACTGCAGATAAGTTATTAAGACAAAACAACAAATAAATTTATAAAGGACTTAACTCAAGTTAGGAAACGAACGTTGAAAAATATTGTAATTGTTACGAGTTAAACTGTTATGCCAAAACAGTATTTTAAAAAAATTACTTAGGTTACTAAGTTTCTTTGGAATAACTTCTGTTTGAAAAAAGATGTCATCATAAAAAATTTAGTGGAAGTAGATTTAAATATGCTGAACACGATGGTACCTATAACTTAATTTTGTCCTAACTCGAGTTAAGCGGTTATGGTTTGTGACCACTGAAATATCAACATTTAAAAAAAACGAAACAAATCGGTTGTAAATTGGTCGAGTTTTTGATAAACGTACGAACGTCATTTAAGATTTATATATATAGAAAATAAAAGCAAAAACCCATTATTTATCAACCTTCTTAGAATTCCTAAAAAACAAGTTTTTGTAAAAATAAGAATCAACAACACAATGAAAGGAATGAAATATATATTAGAAAATGTAATATATCCGAATATTATGCAACAAATAATAATTACTGTCAAAACTACAAGAGTGTAACCAAAAAAAAAAAAAAAAAACACATAAAAATTATTAAAAAAAAGTTGAAAAGATTTTCTGCATAATGTAACCAAAAAATATAGTAAAACAATTAATTTAATATATATATATTGAAAATATCGAAATAAACCTATACAATATACATGTATATATAAAAGATAGAAACGATTTCATTCTGTTTATTGCTTTTTGACATTTTTACATTTTTTTTTATATATTTGTTTACAACAAATGAGTACTAATTTATTATTGTGCAATTTATTTAGACAACAAAAATTCTCTCACCAAAATATTATATCAAGAGAATTTTAAAAAATAAATATTATCGTATATATGGTACATATGCAATTAGAACTATATTTAACAAAAAAAAAATATTTAAAAAAATAAAAAAAGGCAAAGAAAAGATAAGAAAATTAAATAAAATTAAATTTTGTTGTTATATTATTATTCACCTTTTTTTTCGTACACCCAGTCATCACTCTTTTTTTTTATACATAGCTTTTGTTTTATTTTTTAGTTTGGTATTTCCTGTCTTCTTGTGTTTAGTTTGTGTAATTTCACCTTTTTGTTGGGTAGATTATTGGATTACTAAATGCGATCAAATATTTGTCATAAGGCCGTGTGTCAATTGTGTTAAAATGTGGGTTTTGAACTTTATCCACTGGCTAATTTTTGACATTTCTGCAGGGGTGAAAAAAGTACCTTTTTTGCTGTGTCAATTTGATTAAATTGGATAGTATTTTAATGCTAATTTCATTAATTTGCCAAAAGAATTAGAATAAAATTCCTTGCTTTAAAATTTCTTGTAATAAAAAAATACCGAAAATATTTCCAGAAAATCCCTTAATTATTAAATATTGTCGGTAATAGAAATACAATTTGTGCTCACGATTAAAGTTATCCGCCCTACTTTGTTCATGTTAATCATATTTCACATATAGCAAACCAAATGTAATCATAAAGGGTGATCCATTTCGAGTTTCCCTACTTTTTTAAAGAAAAAAAAAACACAGAAAATTCAAATTTAATGGAGAATGTTTATTATAATTTGAAAGAACATTCTTTGGCATTTATTTTTTGAAGATTATGTCTATCAAATGTTTGCCGTTGCTACGTCGCAGATGGTCCATCCGTTGAGTCCAATTTTCGATCACTCGTTCGAGCATTTCGACTGGTAACTGGCGAATGACACGCGTGATGTTTTCCTCCAAGGCCTGAATCGAAGCGGGTTTGTCGGCATAAGCTTTTGACTTTACATATCCCCACAGGAAAAAGTCTAACGGTGTGATATCACATGATCTTGGTGGCCAATCGACCGGCCCAAAACGTGAAATTATATGCTCACCGAAATGTTCTCTCAATAATCAATTGATTGATGCGATGTGTGGGAAGTGGCGCCGTCTTGCTGAAACCAAATGTCGTCGAGATCACGAGCTTCAATTTCAGGCATCAAATAGTCGGTTATCATGGCACGATAACGGTCGCCATTGACGGTTACGTTCGCACCGGCATAATTTTTAAAGAAATATGGACCGATGATTCCACCGGCCCACAAACCACACCAAACCGCTGTTTTTTCTGGATGAAATGGCAGTTCTTCAATCTCTTCAGGTTGCTCTTCGTCCCAAATGCGGCAATTTTGTTTGTTTACATACCCATTAAGCCAGAAATGGGCCTCATCGCTAAACAAAATTTGCCTCGAAAACGTAGAGCGAAGCGATGTCGCTTGGGAAGGTCGAGCGGCTTCAGTTGTTGCACAAGCTGTATTTTGTACGCTTTCAATTTAAGATCTTGACGTAAAATGCGCCAAGTCGTTCCATACGTCAGTCCGAGTTGCTGCGAACGGCGCCGAATCGACTCTCTACGGTCTTCGTGTACACTCTCAGCTATGGCCGCTATATTTTCTTCACAGCGTGCTGGACGTGGTCTATTCGGTCGAATATTATCCAATAATGAATGCTGGGTCTCAAAATGGGTGATGGTGTTGCGAATAGTACGCTCAGTAGGCCGATTGTGTTGACCATAAGTTGAGCGAAGTGCACGAAACACATTTCCACAGAACGTGAATTTTCATAATAAAGTTGAACAATTTGTAAACGTTGTTCACGCGTAAGTCTTTCCATTATGAAATGCCAAACAATACTAAACAAAAATGACATGACAGCATGACACGACTCACACGTGATCTGTCAAAAAAGGCTATTGAAAAAAGTATCTCTACTTGGATCACCCTTTACAATTTTTTAAACCATCTCTTATAAAAATTCAATTTTAATTTATTTTACAATTTGCATTACATTTTCTGATTACAATATGTTTTTAATTTCTAATTGAATAATCGGAATATTGTACTAGTTTCCCGACACATGTGAACACTGATAACGAGGAATAATCCATGAGCGTGCTTTGCATCTCTGTCACCCGACAGTTGGTATACCAAGAGCAGGTTAAAATTTTGAAGTCTCTATTCACCATGCTAATGTTAAAATTTATCCACTGGCTAACATTTTTTAACGCAATTGACAAACGGCCTGTGTTAATAAAATGTTGACATGGGGATCATGATATTTACAAAGGGTGTTTCAGAAGGGATGTTCGATTAGACAAGCTGTTTTTTAAATATGGAATATAACTTCTTTCACATAGATTTGACAGATTTTTGACAAACAACATTTCAATACGTATGTTTCCACCGAACCGAAACTCGTCATTTCATTGACGAAATTCAACATTTGAAAATAGTGTTCCCGCCAAAAAGAAGCATGACAACTGTCAAAGAAATTTGGGATCATGAAAGCAGATACCAGGCACAACGGGTATTTTGGAAATCTAGTGTTCAACAATTTAATTTATAATTGTTACTAAGATATCACTTATATTACTTAAGTAGCGCTACAGTTCATAATAAACCTGGGCCTCAACCAACACTCCTTTCCAATTAGCCCGGTCCTTAGCTAGTTGCCTCCAGTTGCGCACTCCATGTTGGTTGAGGTCGGTTTCTAATTGTGAGCGCCACTTTTTGCGGTCTTTCTACAATGCGACCGACGTCTAGCTGTGAATCGAAAACTCTGCGAGTCGGAGTCATTCCATTCGTTCTAAATGTCCTAGCCATCTAAAACGCCAAATGCGGAGTTTTTTTTTTACCAGGGGTATGTCACTGTAAAGCTCGTATAGTTCTTGGTTGAATTTTGGTATCGAATGAGTCGGTGAGATCGTTTCCGAACCTAATAAATCAGCGAGATTTCTCCATTGTCATCCGACACAAACTGATCAGTTTGGGCGGTATACCAAAACTAGATACGTCTTTGTATAGTTCGTCTCTCGATGAATGGGTGGTGGGTATCGATTTGGACTTCTTGTGTTCGGACATCAAAAATACTAGATGTGTGCCTCTTGTCTACTGCAATGTGATCAATTTGATTGACCGATCGTTGACCTGGAGACCGCCATGTCCCCTCTTGAATATCGAGGTGAGGAAACCTTTTGTCGGCTATAGTGGCATTTCGTTCTGTAGCGAAGTCAATTAGGCTAAGTCCGTTACCAGACGTGTTGTCGTGTAGGCTATATTTTCCGACAAACCTGCTAAGGATGTCTTCTCTTCCCATCTTTACGTTAAAATCTCCCTGCACGATATTAAGATGCACTTCGGTAGTCGCTCATAGGTTTTGTCAAGGAGCTCGTAGAATAAATCCTTAGCTATATCAACTTTTTCCTCCTTCGGGTCGTGAGCGCATATAAGGCTTATGTTGGCGAATTTTGTCTTGATGTGGATTGTTACCATGCGTTCGCAAATGCCTTGGAAACATTAGAGTTCTTGCCTAAGTCTGGTACTCATTACAAATCCGCATCCGAATAGTCGCTGTTTCTGCTCACTATAATACGGTCCGTAGTAGATGTCATAGTTTTTCATCCTATTTTTGACCGGCACAACCATCGTATTTTATGGAATGCATTATTGTCTGTTGAAGCAGTTTAGGGCTTCCGCTAGTTAGTTGCCTGCACCTCTCATGTTTAATGTTTTCACATTCCTGTCGAAAACAAAAAACATATTCAGTCCGGGCCATTCTGACCTGGTTGTTTATAGTGTTGCTGTTTTTGATCAACACTCGCACTTATCAGTTTATAAGTCAAATCCGGTTGGATGGGTACTCGATAGTTTCCACTTGGAGGTAAAAAATAAGCACTTGATGTGTAGTGAGAGTTATCACCACTGGGCATTGCCAAGTTAAAGCCAATCAGAGTCTACACTCGTTCTACAACACCCAACCATCAGATATAACATATTAGTACCATTCCCTATCCGGGATGGGGATCACTACATGATACTTATCAATACTTGGAGATTAGGCCGTGTAACCAATGACATTTGCAGAAGCTATTTGGACAAGAAAAAGGAAGAAAGCTTCCTTCGAATGTTCATTAATCAAAAGTATTTTGATTTTTTAAAAAACACATTGGCTGACCAATTTGACATTTATAGGAAAATAAATGGTTGGGCCTAGTTTTAGACAGCATTCCAGCGGAATACCGAATTTCGGAATGTGAAATTGTGTGGCGAAATGCATCGCATTTATGCTGAAATCACGAATTACGCTGAAACGACGCATTTCGACTCGGTGGAAACGTACTAGAAATCTCCATTTTGAAATATCCTTTTCCAATTTTCTAATTAGCGCAAATGACAAATCTATTGCATTTGATTTTGCTTATACAGGCTTACATCTCGAACAGTAACAATTACCAACAACATTTGGCTGAAAATATGGTAAATTACTCGAACAAAAAACGGAACACATTAAATTTAAATGCTTCTGTCCAAGGCGCTATCGTAATTTCTGTCCTGGCATGTGCAATCGTCAGAGTCTTAAGCTGGATCGTCTTGAGTCTAAAGGTTGGGATTGAAAGTCTCCCTTGGCTGAAGTATTAATGTTCATTCGTTCGATGTGGCCGAGACCATATATTCGAGTAGCTTTCAACTTCTGTACTACATCTAAATCTTAGTACAGCTTTTATAGTTTGCGGTTATATCATATCCTATATTCCTCTTCGGATACGGGACGGAAAAAAATCGATAAAGAATTTTTCGTTCGGAATCGCCTAATATTTGCTGCGCTTTCCAACTTATTGCCCAGCATCAGTTTCCTAGGGTTCGGTTTCGTAATATTATTGCTAAGGTGCCATTCGTAGGAATGATGTTGACTCCAATGTAAATGAACTCTTTAACTACCCCAAAGCTGTTCAGTTCTTCATTGACTGGACGTGGATTCACTTCTTGCCCTATCACTCTCTCTACATGATGCCCATTAAGCTGCTGCTGATAATGCTGCTTAAGCACATTTACTATTCCCTGCGATTCGGTGACTTGCTTTCCTTCGCTGTCTCAAAGAGCCTGCGTTCCGGTTTTGTAGCCAGCAGCCAGTAGCTTGGCTTTTTTTTTATAAGACCTCCGGATGTTGTTACGATCGCGCGGCTCTTCGATTTCCTTGAGCTGGGAGACGCATTCTTCATCATACCATGGGCTCTTTCTCGGGGGTGGCTAGTATCCCACAGTGGTTTCGGCTACCTCTTTTGATGATGTCGCAATACTGGCATCACTGATTGTCGGCGCTGTGGTACGTGAGTGCACAGAGGAGTGTTTCATACTCAGGCGCTCGCTGTAGGTTGTGGCTACTCCAGGTGTGCTAAGGCGTCCAACGTCGGATTTCTTCTTCTGAGCAGTTTGAAGCTTCTTCTCGTTGGACAGTCGAGCTCTGCATTTTTGCCGCGACAAGAAAATGGTAAGAGTCGACATTTGCCCCTCGGAATGCATGCACGTCGAGGATGTTGGATGCGTGCGTCGCATCGTTTAGCACATGGTCAATTTGGTTGGCGGTACGACCGTCGTCGGCAGTGCGCCAGGTTGCTGGGAACCTAGTTCTACTTATCATCGATTGGTCGGTAGTCGTTCAGTTATCAACAGTGATATTTATTTCAAGGTTGTAAGTCGATTATACATGTTTGTTAATAGCATATATTATTGCTAACTATAAGATTAACTAGCTTTGTTGAAAAAAGTGTCTTCCACTGTTTATACCTGTCCTACACACTATCTGTTCCAGCACGAGTTTTAAAAAATCGTATTTCCTTGTTGGAATCTGGTAAACGTTTGGAAAAAGTCAGATGAGGTGCTTCCAAACCGGATGTTACAGCGCCTGTTATCCTATGTTAAGCGACACTGCTGAATCAATTTAGTGCCGTGAAATAAAGCCAATAAATAAAGCTGAGTTTCCATATTCGGTGTTATTTCACTTTACCAAAGTGAAAAAAAGCCGATTCACTTTGCATACATCCGAAATTCCATATTCGGTCTTTTTTCATTTTGGTTAAGTGATATAAAGCCGATTTGGCTTTATCTCACCTTGCATACATCGAATATAGCACCCATTCCATGTCCAACAATCAGCCCAAGCAGGGGGTTCATACTTGGAATATATCCGAGTGCGAGGTTGGTTGTATGCTTTGGTAAAGTGAAATAAAGCCGATTCAGCTTTATTTCACTTTGCGTGCATCCAATGTCGCACTCATTCAATATCCAACAACGACCGTAAGCAGGGGGTTCATACTTTAAATACATCCTAGTGCGAGTTTGGTTGTATGCTTTGGTAATGTGAAATTAAGCCGAGTCGCCATATTTCACTTTGTTAATCCATTCCATATCCAACAACGAACCCAAACGGGGGGATCACACTTCGAATAAATCCGAGTGCAAGTTTGGGTCTATGCAAAGTTTGAACGCATCTCCAGCAGGGTGGTTGCATACGAATTGTAAATTGAACATCGCACGCAACCCAAATCCAACAGTGAGCCCAATAATGGGGGATATTGGGGGGTAGCATGCCCCACCCCATCCGTATTAAGACTATTTCGCTCTGCGTTATTTCATGGTACCCGTTCAATTTCGTACCCATCCAAAGAGTGAGCCCAAGCAGGGGGATTCATATTTACAAACATCTTAGTGCGAATTCAGGGAATGCGAAAACTTTGAATACGTTCATGTTGCCCCCCTGCAACTTGGCTTGCTCCCACCAACACAGTGAACCCAAGCAAGGGGGTTTCATAAATATTCTTCCTTTACAATCATCCAACTTCGCACACAACCCAAAGCAGGGGGACTGCAGTGGCCCCCGCCATCGCCAATATTTAAACTTTGCATACACTCAAATTTCGCTTTTACAAAAATGAAAAAACGCCGAATTTAGGAATTCGACTTTGTTTCGCTCGACGTTATTTCACGGCACTATCAATTTTGATGTAATCCTGAATTCCGTTATAGCTTTATAGAGCGAAAGGCGATGGATACTACAATTGCCTTGACTTTGATGAAAACATGATACGTCTCGACTTAAAATTCGTTGGTCTCTTCCAGGATTTTTTCCCTGGGGTACAACTTATAAATTTAAAATAAATATCAGCATGATCTATCAATTAATCATTCGTTTAGTCAAATATGAACTCGTATTGATTGAAGAACCCAGCATATGATTGGCATGCGATTTAGTCTAAACTTTCGTTTGCACAGCAAAATATAGACGCATTAAAATGGTGGTGCTGGAATTTCTCAAACGATGTTAAGGGATCTAGCTAATGTCGGTAAAGCTTTCATTAGTCCCAGACTTGAATACACTTGCACATCTAAATGGATGATTCTGCAACATTTTAGTTCCTACTCGATCGAGTCAACCGTCATGCTATCAATTTGTATAAAATAACTTGGCTGCCTTGAGCTTCTTTCTCGTTACCTCTACCACAATTCTTCCGTCGAAATATTCAGATATTTCCCTCATTCAGTCCCTCTGTTTGTTCGAAAAACTTGTGCGGCATCCTCTGCACAGCCATATTGTTGAAACTGTCTTTTCGGACGCACAGTAAGATTAGAAATATCGATTTTTAACCACACCGACGACGATACCAGTCTATTGGATCTAAAATTAAAGAGCATCGTCACTTCATTCTTTTCCCACCTTCTCCCAAAATTGTTGACTAACCTACAAACAAATTTCATTTCTTCCATCACTGGTTTTTATGACCGTCCTAAGTGTTAAAAAAATTATTAAATGGTACTACAAATCGTATTAACTAACAAACACAAAATTAATTTTTTCTTTTATTTCTCTCTCTCTCTCTCTTTCTCTCTCTCTCTTCCAATTACTAATTTGTACTAACAAAACTAATCTGATATTATCCCACAAAGGACGAGATTATCTCAAGGATTCAACGGCATCACCAGTGCGATACGCTATTCCTAGCAATCGATCACGTCAGACTGAACTATTGGAGAGGCAAGCCTACTATTCGCTAGGAACAACAAACTCCATGTACAGTGAAATCCAATCGAGACATTCTCTAGCTAATCTCAACAACAAACAGCAACAATACCATTCACTAATTAGCACAGTGCCGCCGCAACCACCTCCACCGCCACCACCATTACCAGCAGTAGCTGCAATCGGAGCTGCAAATCCCCACTCTGGAAACATATACGTTCTCGCCCAAAACGATCACAGATATCCCAAAAATACTAACACTGGTAGCGATATTCACCAATCCTATGCATGTTGATCCTTCATCTAACTATATTCCTTTTGTTTGCTCTTATTTTGTTCAGCTATCGTTTATCCCTAGTGAAATCCTTTTTTTCATGTTTTGTTTTGTTTTTGTTTTGTTATGTGTTTTCGTTTGCTAATCTCTATACCTAGTGAAAAAAAATCTCGTAGAGTTCGCTTCTTATTTTAATCTCTTTCCGTTCAGTCTCAATGCGTCCAACAGTGACACCGCCCAACGATGCAGCCACCGTCGCACTACCCCTGTCCACAAACGTCATGCAGGAAGAACTAAAGCAAGTGCTACGATCACGGGAACGTCGCGACTTAGAAATTTTGAAAACACCACAAATCTATATCGAACAGATGTCAACTCCAAGCCAAGTAGAGGCATGGCTGAGGGCCAAGGAGTTCTCCGAGAAAATCATCAAACGCTTACATCGATTTAGTGGTGAAGAGTTGTTTGCATTGCCACCAGAAAAAATGGAGGAATATTTTGGATTTAAGGAAGGAAGACGCTTGGCCTCACAAGTAATGCTGCAAAAGAGTGTTTCGGGTGTAGGTTGATTTGTTTTCTCTGTATTTTATTTTGTTGTATTTCTAATAGGACTAAGTGCCCCTGGACGAATTTAATTCCAGAAAAATACTCACTCAATAATTTCGCGATAAAAATTCGTAACTGATTTATCTGAAGCAAAAAAAAACTTTTAATCATATGGCTATATGGCATTACAGTAGTTTTGGACCATCTGTCTCTATATATAAAACTCAATGGACTTGTGTTTCAATGTCATCCAAACTGTTAATCATTAGGTCGCTCACTTACTGTTTCCCAGCGTAAATTCGAATAATCATGGAGTGTTCGCCTACTCAGCAAATTTTAAACAAGATTCAGTAAAAATTTTAGCAAGCAAACGGCAGCTAACTCAGCCATACGTCTTAAAGCCATCCAACAGTGGACAAATATGCACAGTGGCCACTCAAAAATTCTAAACGGACATACAAATATTCCTGAAAACACGAAACAGTTTAAATTTTGATAAGAGTTTCCAGGTCACAATCCCAGACAGATCGTCATGATCGTCTAAATGACTCGATCCATTTCTATACCTATGGCTCCAAAACAAATGACGAAGTAGATGCTCATGTGTTCTCCGACAGGCTTAATCTGAGCTTATCATTCCGTCTTCCTGATCATTGCATGGTGACCAAAGAAGCCTTATCCTGGCTGAAAGAGAATTCTTTTTCGGGGGCTGGTGAAACTCTACATAGACATGATGAACTAGTGTACGTCAATGTTTGGCAGGTAACTTTCCTTTGAGCGCTCACGCTTTATCCGCAATTTATAGCGCGGTTTGTGATTGTCGGGCAAAATCCAAGGGCTTAGTTCATTGGAGATAGCGCAACAAATTTGTTTCATCAAGAATTTGGAGGACTGATGTGTTTACGTTTTTATGTTTTCATTTATGAAAGAGAATGTAATATATGCCAAGGATATTAGCATTTTCTCAGACAGGCATACGTGCATCGAATCCCTGGTATCGGTCTCAACAACCCTAGATTACCGCTCATCTCTGCATGAGATGTCAACGCATTTTAACATTCACTTATACCTGGTGCCTGGGCAGAGTGATATGGAACCCTAAGGCTGTTGAACTCGCCAATCATGAGAACTACATTACTAGTTGTACCCGACACGGCTGCACTAGGTATTCCTATCGCTATATGTAAAAGCTTCCTAGCGCAACATACTAATAACAAATCAAATCTCAGATGGAGTCTTGACAAGATGTGTCAAACAAAGAAGCAAATTTAACCAAACCTGGATTTGAGAGGATCCGAGAGACTGATTCCGCTTGATAGATCCTACATTAGAGCAACTATGGGCATCATCACCACTGGATACTTTTTAATAGACAGACACGCAAAATGCTAAGCCTCCACTCAAATGACTTCTGCATTAACGAAGAGGAAGAAGAAACCATACTTCATCTCCTTTGTAACCGCCCGGCCCTATCAAACAAAAAGAAGCCCTCTTCAAGCTTACTACTTTGCAAATCGAATCGAAATTCCTTCTCTGTTTCATTAAAAGCTCAGAATAGTTTTTTTACGGATAGTAAGGAGAATGGGCCAAAAAACGGCGAACTCGCGGGCAGCCAACCTAACCTAATCTAGGGGTTGATAGACAAAACACTGAAGTTGAATAATCAATTTGGCTCGTCGTCTCGTTCAGAATCAGAAAAAATTCCCGGCTAAATTTATTCGCGATAGGCATAAATAGGCCTGATATATCTGATGGCTCCGTACGTTAAACACGATTCCCAACTTGGTAAATCGGAGATAATCTACACAAAACTTTGTTATCTCCGTTTTATTGCATTCATCTCCTCACCCATTCTGCTATTGAGCTGGTTTCTGACATAGAGAACCAATTTAGCTAGATACAGATCTTAAAGTACGTGAATCGACTCAGAATCGTTATCTGATTCGATTTAGACGTCCGTCCGTCACCAGGCTTGGCCCCTACATTTTGAGCTTGAATGATAAAATTTGGTACACACGTGCTCTTTGGTGCTCCCAGCAGAAGAAGTGTAAAAAATTTGGAATCCACTTACTCATCCAAAAAAAAAAAAATGTTGAAAACGACTTCTAATTCTACTGCATCGATATTCAAAATCCTCCCGACATCCAATGCTGTCAATCGAACAGAGACATGGTTGTTCAGTGTGAAACTGGGCTGAGCATTTAACAACATTGGTTGCAGATTTTACAACTAAAAAAATAGCACAACAAAATAGCACAACAGCACATCTTGTAAAATACACAACAATTATGTGTATCTATGAATACAGATTTTGGTTGTAATACATTTCAAAGTTTAGGAAGAAAATCATGAATTTTGGTTTGCCGTTGATAGAGGCAATTTAAATAGGCAGAGTTAAAATCTGCTTCTAAAACAGAAGGGGTATTAATTCATTAAAACAAACAAAAGTCCGCAACAATTCAATAGCTTTTTATGCTTCCAAGGCTTTAGGAAGAGTTACGTTATGTTCTAGCTCATCATCATCTTCACTTTCTTCATCTTATCCTTAACGAGCATGTACCTCCCGTACAATATCGTCTTCAGTTTCCATCGATGACTTTAAAACATTGCGGTCAATATTAACATACTGCTCCCATTCTTCAGCTGTTACCACTCCGTTTATAATTCTGAACGTTAGTTCGCTTAATGGAATATCGTCTTATTCAGTGAAATCCAAGTCTGCAATCAGAGGCGCTAATGATAGAAAACCAGCATGCTTATAGCAATTTGCCATTGTCTTTTGAGTGACTTCACTCCAAGACTTGGATATCATGAGCACAGCATCCAGGATAGAAGGATTAAAAGAAATATCTGCATCAATCATTTTCAGAACAAATGATTTATGGAAGTGCACTTTTAAATTCTTTATTATTCCTTGGTCCAAAGGTTGCAAACCAGATGTTGTGTTTGCAGGAAGAAATATCAGTCTTATGGATTGTAAGCTTTCGACGTTTGGATGACTAGGACAATTATCTACAGACAAAAAACAAATTCTTGTTTTGTCGCTTTAACGCCTTATCCCATTTATGAAGGTAATTAGCAAAAATATTTGACCTTCAGCCACGCAGTTTTATTTGCTTCCTAAAAGACCGGCAAGGACTTAACATTTTTGAAGCATCTAGGGGAATTGGATTTTCCTACCAGCAAAAGTTTTCTTTTTATCGATCCCGTCATATTGCAAGCAACCATAACCGTTACTCTATCTTTGGAGAATTTTCCACCCATGCAGCGCTCGAGTCTTAACCGGAAGGGCTTATCCGCGGAAAGCTTATAGAATAGTGCGGTTCCATCAGCGTTAAAGATGTCCTCATCAGAATAACAGAATTTGTTAGATACTCCTTTTGTCCACTTAAATAATTCATCATATAATCCAACTGCAGGAAAAGTTCTCTGTCCGGGAATATTTTAGAATTGTGTTCCAATCCAAGTCAGAAGTAAACTTAATTTTGTAAACCCAGAAACTGTTCAAATACAAATTTGGTCAGATGGCCGCACATCTTGAGGAAACATTTAAACCATTTGATGGTCCAGTAAACATTAATATTCCAGACTACAACCGATAGTAATCTAGTTAGATATGCAAGTATTGCCGAGCTTAAACGGGAAATACTGAAATTAAAGCCTAAAAAAGCTCCGGGTTATGACCTAGTTACAGGAGAACTTCTTAAAATATTGCCTCGAAAAGCATTCACTAAACTCCTGTACATTGTAAATGCAGCAATTGGATTAGAATACATACCAAGACAGTGGAAGGTCGCGGAAGTGATTATGGTTCTCAAACCAGGAAAATCACCGAATGAAATAAAATCTGACAGACCTATTTAACTTCTTCCAATAATTTTAAAAGCTTTTGAAAGGTTATCACTCAGTCGCTTACACCCCGTTATTGATCAGAAACGCCTTTTACCTGACCATCAATTTCATCGAATTACTGATATAATTGAGAAAGCTTTCGAAGAAAAGAAAATCTGCTCAGCCGTATTTCTTAACGAGTCGCAAGCTTTTGACAAAGTTTGGCATAGAGGCCTTCAATACAAACTTAGACAAGTTCTGAAAAATTATATAAAATCCTCGTGTCGTATCTTGAGCATAGACTCTTCCATGTGAAACTTGGAAACGAATATTCGGAGTTCAAAGAAATATTGGCAGGAGTACCCCAAGGAAGCGTCCTTGGCCCACTCTTGCACCTCCTGTTTACACGTGATATCCCGCAAACAAACGATACAATAGTTGCCACGTTTGCTGACGATACAGCTACACTAGCAGTTGTCACAACAGTAGCGGAAACAAATATGAAATAACGAAACGCTCTTAACGAGGTTAATGAATGGACCAAATCCTGGCGGATTGCACTTAACAAGATCAATTCGATTCATGTAGATTTTGCGTATAAGCGGACAAATAATTTGCCAGTATTTCTCAATACGGTTTGAGTCCCTTTTGCAAATGAAGCGAAATATCTCGGAATGACACTCGATGCAGAATTAAAATGAAAGTCGCATGTAAAAAAGAAATGCGAAGAACTTAAAAATAAATACACAGAACTTTACTGTTTACTCGGAAAATATACGAAGCTTAACCTTGATAACAAGCTGCTAAAGCCGGTCTGGACATATGGTATACAACTATGGGGTTGTACCAGTGAAACGAATCTAAATATTTTACAAAATTTTGAAAACAAAATGTTAAGATCATTCGTCCATGCACCGTGGTATATAAGGAATGAAGATCTACGCGGAGATCAGGGTATTCCCGCGGTTAAAGATGAAACGAACAATTTTGCACGCAAACATAAAACACGTTTATTGGGACACGTTAACACAACTGTCCTCCGAATTCTTGACGAAACAAATTTGTTGCGGCGTCTTCGAAGAACTTAGAACTACAAAGAACTAGATATGGCCCGGTAATAACAAACCGCGTTAGAAATTGCGGAGAGAGCAGGAACTCTCACAGGAAAGTTGCCTGCCAAACATTCATTACTCGTGATAAAAAAAATTGCTAGATAAGTCGCATACTTAGTTGCAATACAAATACAAAAAGGGTGGTGGTTTTAGTGGAGTTAAAGTCCCACACTTACTTTGGGCACGTGCTCATCGTGTCTTTTGAGATTTCCACCACCCACGGAAAAAAAGAAAAACAAAAGTTAGATGGTATCCAGGCAGACCGACAGCTTTTTGTACTTGTTGTACTTTGGTTGTAGATTTGAAAAATATTTACTATGGATTTATGTTCATATCTACTCCAAATAGTTAAAACTACACATGTTGTAGATTAACTACATTGGTGTTTTTTTTTCAGATTTATAGAACTTATTGTAATTTCTACAGCCTTATAAAATTACTCCAAAAATTTTGCAATATAGATTTTACAAGTTCTTATGTGTACACTTAACAACCAAAATTGACAAAGCGATGTCAGTTTTACAACAAGAAATTGTGATCGATTTAACAATTTTATTGCTAAAATGAAAGCAAACGCTGTTAAGTTTACAATTAATTGTGAATATTAACACATTTGCTTTTAATTACACAAGTTTTCCATTTATTGTGATTTTGACTGCCACATTTTGTAAAATTCACAGTGCAGATTTTTTGTGGGTGCTTCCACGCTCGCTTAAAAAAACATTGTTTTTGGGCTAACCGTACGGAATTTAAAAAAAACGTCTGAACAACGGGAGCGGTACGAAATCAAAAAAAAATCTCCATTGGACAAAATCCCAACAAAATATCATCCAACTCATTCGTTATCTTTATAGAAAAAAATATGCATGGACAAAACCCCCTAACAAACATTTTTTTTTTCTGCCAAAATCTCCAAAACTTATAATTCTCTCTTTAATATTGTGAATTCTGAATACACAACAAAAATTTAGTTCTTTACTTTTAGTCTGACATGTGTATATCGTTGGCATTAGACAAATCGTTATTTGTCGTTATTTTTTAAAAATTTATAAATTCATTTTCTTTCTTAAATCACGGCGATTTAACCCCATGATTGACTACTTGAACATCTATCATTTGGATATTTTGGTTTGGGGATTTTGTCTTGGGGATTATGTACCCAAAGTTCCCAACCCCTGAACAACATATATCGAGAATTTCAATATCTATAAAAAATTCCATTCAATTTCAAACATTCGAAAAAAAAACCACACCCACTTATTGGGGGCGTTTTTCCTCGGGCTCAGTGGCACGATGGTTAGTGCGATGAACTGCCGTGCAGAAGGTCTGGGTTCGATTCCCAGCCGCTCCAACACCTAAATGATTTTTCACTGGCCCTCCTCTCGTGATGACCTGACAAATCATCCGAGTAGTATCAATTGTCATGATAAGCTTATCTCAACTTAGCCGTTCAGATTCGGCATAAAACACGCACACATGGATGGTTGTGAGAAAAAAAGCTAGGCCCTGGGTACTAACAAGCCTGTTGCGCCATAAATTTTTTTTTTTTTTGGCATATGCAGGAGATAATTATTGGCCGTGTTCCGGATTTCAGATTACAACTGAAAACTGACGTAAAGCAAAATCTTACTGAATAGAAATGTAAATGTCAAACAATTCCAGCCATTATTTTGTTTCACTTTTAAATTATTTAAAGATTTCTATTATTTTTTCATCTATTCAGAATAATTCTTCTTTGTCAGAAAGGTTCAAAATAACTTAGATAAACCTATAATAACGGGTAATATTATTGAAATCAAAACCATCTCAATGACAGGGCGAAAAAAAATCAGATGTTTCACTCAGATCTGCTTGCCGATGTGTAAACTTTCAATTTGTTTCGTCAATCATTTTCTCTTAAATGTCAAGTGACTTAAATGGTCGATTGACCAATGAGAACAGTGCGTCAACCATGTTACTTACGTACTTACATAAGAGGCACTACAGTCCGGAATGAGCCTGGGCCTCAACCATCATGCCTCCCCAATCAGCCCGGCCCTTAGCTAACTGTCTCCAGTTGCGAACTCCAAGTCGGTGGAGGCCGGTTTCTACTTGTGTGCGCCACTTAAGGCGAAGTCTTTCTTTGCTACGTCCGACGTCTGGATGAGAATCGAGGACTGCGAGCCGGAGTATTGGTGTTCATTCGTTCTACATATCCTAGCCATCTTAAACGTCAAATGCATAGCTTTTTTGAGCAGGGGCATGTAGCTGTACAGCTCGTATAATTCTTGGTTGAATCTTCGTCGACATAGCCTGTCAACGCAAACGGGACCGACGATTTTTCGAAGAATTTTCCTCTCGAATCAAGCAAGGATTTCTTCTTCCGCTTTTGAGACGGTCCATGCTCCAGCGCAGTAGAGCAGGACCGGGATGATCAGGGTCTCATGAGGGCTTTACTACTTTACTACTGAATTGCCATCTTAGCCCGAAGAAACAGCGGTTGGCAAGAGTAATTCTTCATTTAATTTCTGACGAGATGTTGCTGTCAGAGTTAAGAGCAGAGCCGAGATATACAAAGTCGCGTACTACCTCAAAGTTATATCTGTCAATGGTGACGTTCTGTCCGATTCTTAGATGTTATTTCTCATTTCCTGTTGACAGTATATACTTACCCCCATTTATTGCTAAACCCATTTTTGCCACATCCTTTTCTATACTAGCAAACGTGGCTATGACGTCACGTTGAGTCCTACTAATGATGTCAACATCGTCGGCGTATGCTGGTAGTTGCTCTGATTTTTGCAAAATTGTGCCTCTGTTGTTGTCTCGGGAGTTTTGCACAATGCTCTCAAGAATTAAATTGAAGGCAAAGTTATCTTGGTAAAATACGAAAACCGGAACACTTGATAACACGGTTGATTTTGATAAAACTGTCTGAACAATATATTGTGACAACGTGATTTTCTATATTTCATCGCTATCAAGCCAATATTTTGGGGATTTTAGTTTTAGGGGAGCGATATGATAGGGTAGCCTTCTTATCCGTTTTTGTATTCATCTTGTATGGAGTTCGTCATTACTATTAGCTGCGAAGTAAGGAAATTGTTTTTTTTTTGCTTTTGGACAAAATTAGTTCTCCGGGCTCAGTAGCGCGATGGTTAGTGCGAAAAACTGCCGCGCACAAGGCCTGGGTTCGATTCCCAGCCGTTGTAACATCTAAATGATTTTTTACTGGAACTCCCCTCGTGATGATCTGACAAATCATCCGAGTAGTATCAATTGTTATTCATTTCAAATTCACCGTTCGGAGTCGGTCCCGCCATCATGCAAGAAGTACAGACACACATATGAATGGTTGTTAGAAAACTCGGCCCTAAGTACTAACGAGCTTCTTGCTCCAAAAATATGTAATTTGCAATCAAAAGCCTTAACGAAACCTGTATATCCACCTCTGAACCTTATTCTACTAGGTGGCCCAAAAATAACCTTCCGATGTTTTTTGGCTGTAATTTAAGAAAAAAATGAAAAACTTTGATTCTTCTTGTGTATTATTTTTATTTGGTCTTTTAATTTTTTTTACATCAAGTCGAGAATATGATGTCATGTAAATGGCCGCCGCCACAGGTGATTGTCATTTGAGCCCATTTTATGGCATTTTCCATCACTTTGGCCAAAACTTCCGGCGATAGGCCCTCACATTCTTAACGGAGATTGTCTTTAAGAGCTGCATAGTCTGAGGCTTGTTGGCATAAACCCGCGACTTCAAAAAGCCCCACAAAAAGAAGTCTGGAGCGGTCAAATCAGGCGATCTTGCTGGCCAGTGCAAATCGCCAAAACGGGAGATTAGGCGCCCGGAAAATGCATCCTTCAGCATATCGGTTGTGGCACTTGCAGTGTGTGCCGTTACCCGTCCTGTTGGAACCACATGTTTTCCAATCCCAATTCATCAAGTTACGGCAAAAAGAACTCGTTGATCATTGCTCTGTAGCGCTCACCATTCACAGTAACCGTTTGGCCCGCGACGTCTTCGAAGAAAAAAGGTACGATGACTCCTCCAGCGAAAACAGCACTCCATACAGTGACTTTGAGCGGGTGTAATGGCTCTTCGTGGGATACACGCGGATTTTCAGTGCCCCAGAAGCGTTAATTTTGCTTATTTACGTACCCGCTAAGATGGAAATGGGCCTCATCACTTAGGATTATTTTTGATGAAAAATCATCTTCCTCTTGGTGGGGATTAGAATGGCTTGAGCGTATGTTAGACGCGATTGGCGGTCAGCAGCTAACAGCTGATGCACCGTCTGGACTTTGTACGGAAACATCTTCAAATCTCGTACCAAAATTCGCTGTAAAGCCGCTATTTAAACGTCTGGGGCGAGAGTGAGGCAATGGACCTGTAGTAAAGATGTAGTGAACGACTGAGTGTTTTACGGGGAAGTTGAAGTCTGGTGGTTCCATAAGTTAAGGAAAGGTCATTAGTATGGAATTGTACTTCTGTTCTACCGCAAAGAATTTAGGACTTGTCACCACGTGTTGACAAGGTACGCCACTTACCCATGTGCTTGTGAAAGGATCAATGAGCCTCGAATTTTTCACATCGATGACTGGTCCCGTTTGCTTTAAAAATTCAGCACCGATAATCGGTTTTGTAACAGATGCTAGTAAAAAATATGGTTGAAAACGCGTCTAAATCCTAAACTTGTTCTCATCAATTTTGTGCCAAAGACTTTGATGACTGAGCCGTTAGCTGCAGAAATCAATTGGTCGGGTTTTGTGCTTTGAATTTGTGAACATGTGAATGGAATTGCTGAGACGTCGGAGCTTGAGTCTATTAAAAAAGAAATTTTAGATATCGGGTCTTTTATGAAAAGGCGGCATGGTAAGGTTTGGGAATTACTGCTGTCTGCCGCAATGACAGCAGTAGAATTTAGTTTGGGTGCTTGAATGAACATGGTTTTTGGCACTTTTTAGCATTCGGGCCCCATTTTTTATGAAACCAACACATTTTGTTGTCACTTCTTGAACCCGATCTATTATGCGTGAAGAGTGAGGAAGAGCTTGATCTATTTCTATCTCGAAAGCAGTTATTATAAAAATTAAGTTTTGAGAGCATTGATTTTATCTCATTAATTTCAGTTTGAAAATTTTGATTTACACTACTTAGTTCGGCAATCATCCGGTTTGAGTTTGACGCTGCTGAAAAAGGTGGAATGTTTTGCTGCTGATACACTTCAAAAATGTCATCGGCAATCTTAAGCAATTCTTCCATATTTGATTTCGAGGCGGACTGCATTGACACTTGCACCAATGTAGGAAAACGACGTTTCTATAATTCGGTGATCAAGCTGTTCGTTACCAACGTAGATTGGCCAGCCAATGCTTAGAGTTTTCTATAGAACTCCGATGGCTTTCGGTCACCCATCTCTTCTCCCGATAATAGTGCCTCAATTCGTTTCCCCTCGCTCATAGAATGACGTTCTATGAGTGCCTTTTTTAAATTCGTATATGGTGTTGTCGAGTAATGAAATTTCGTATTTTCTACCGTGATATTTCTTATCGCAAATTGGGACTCTACCTGTATAAACCAAATAGCAGGCATTTTAGTCCAGAATTCTAGAAGTTTTATTGCCACAGCGTGGACTGTCCCATTTGTTTGGGTACCTGAAGGGACTGTCTCAGTGGAAGGGACGGAAACGCTTTGGTTTGGTGCTGGCTTTATTGCAGTCATTTGGGCAGAAGGGTTTTTCCTAACAGATGGCAATAGGTATATTGCGATTGAATGTATTTATGATTTGAAGATCTAAAGTATCTTGATTGAAGTGAAAAAAAGGAATTAGATTTACAAGTGTGAATCTAATGAAATTGACACGGACACGGTGTGGTTCAACGTTGCCCCATCTCAAATGGAAAAGATACGGGTGTTTGAGAGGCAGTGTCTGAGGAGCTGCCTTGGACTTCACAGAACACCAGTATCTGACTACACAAAATACTATTCCAACCAGGTCCTATACAACGGGGCCAACATAAACCGAATAGACAATTTTCTGGTGAAACTCATTCGGTTTCACGCTGCAAGAGCGATGGCTTCGAACAATAGTCTCATCTTTGGGGCCTTTAATCCCAATGATGAATATTTTGAGAGTGCGCGTTTAAGCGGCTTTATTCCGCCCGAAGCTTTCCTATATTTGGATAGTCGAGGGCTGATACAGGATAGATCGGCGCTTCCGCTAATCTACCACGTCTTCCGGCCAAAGTCACCGACCGATTATTGCTCACCAATATTCCGCGTTCTGGAGCAGTGTAGCGTAACATTGTTTATTAACGTGTATTTCGCATGTGTTTACTACACAAATGTCAAAATATAACTGACAATCGCAAAATTTATAGCATTTTCTGATAGGAGGATTACTTTTGCACCACTTTGTATTACCGTTAAGTCAACATTAGTAAAAACAGTTAGATTAGTTACTGTGGATCCGCCTTCCATAGGGCCATGCTGATAGGCGGATAAAGATTCATTTCCAAATAAAAATATTTTTTTTTCTTCCACTAAACTTTGAAAAAATTTCAGAATCGTGAACATTTTCCAAATTGGAGGATAGTTTGTTACTAACGGATTTACGAATAGGCGTAACAAATGAATATTTTAAACAGTTTAGAAAATTGCCTGTCGGGAGTGATAAATTAGAAACCAATGTTTTTGGAATCGAATTTTAAAATTAATATTTATGGTATACCATCAAATCGCGGACTTAATTTGCCCTCAAGTTTTTGAGATGGATGTCAATACTTCATATTCTGGGAAAGTAATCCCAAGTCGGTGATAGGAGACATCATCACATTGGTTTACCACAGAAGTGAAAACCTCATCTCTGGGGAGTTGAGGGAAATTTTGTATGCAGGATTCCTATTAGCTCAACCTATCATTGAAAATCATTCTCAATCGGGATGAAGTAAATCTGAAATTCTGTTTTTGACAGTTGAAATTCGTTTATTATGGTGGAATCGGGTTTCATAAAATGGCGTGTTTCAGCTTCTCAGGAATGTGTTATTGCAAGATGATTTTTCAAAAGCAATATCAAATATTGTAAAAATATCATATGAAGACAATGCTGCCCTCTACATCTCACCGAAAGCAAAACTAAACATCGCCAAACTTTTGTGGTAAAAAGTGTGTATTTTTAGTTCACCCCGTACATAAGGTACAGGATAGGTATAATCAAGTTCGTCCAGTGGAAACGTTGTCCCTCCAAATGCCAAGTTAACGTTCTGTTGAAATAAAAACAAAAAAAAAATTAATTTTTCATAATTTTGATTTTTTTCCTGTTAGTATAAGACTGCTAGAACAACGGAGTTGCATGCTGTTTTAGCAAGGGCGAGACCAAAGTCTGAAATGGATCAAAACAATTAAACAAAATATAAAAGGACAACAATGTGGTGTCGGGACAAAACAAATAATTGGGGCCTCGAAAATGATAAACACAAACATCTTTCTATTTTATAGTCATAAGGAATCTTTTATATCTAAAATATAAAAATCAAAGCCAAAGAATATATAATACTTGTAACGCATATATTCGAAATATACATACACTTGTTATAATATCGATTTTTGTTTACTAAATAACTTAATTTGATAGAGGGCGCTAAGATATTGTAGGTTAATATATATTTTTTGTTGTTGATTAATATGCATCCTTAAAAGAAATTTTGCAATGCGCTGTTTTTAAAATTTAATTGTTTTTATTTATTTTTAGTTAAACTTGTAATGGTAATAATTTACCAAAATATTTTAGCGGAAACTATAAAGGATTTCTTACTTAACCCTGGTTATAAGCCATAATTGTTAGTATTTGTAGAAATGTGGGAGTTATGGGCAGAAACTGTTCTTACAAATCCGAGGAATGTTACCAATATATGTAGTAGTAATGTTTTAATTTACAATTTTGATCACATTGGTTTAATAAGTAACATTATTAGTTATCATGCTGTATGCTGTATGCCGTATGCAAGTAATATCAATTGCAAAATTGCAAATATTAATATTATTTTGTTTATTTTTTTTTAATTAAATAAAATAAAAAATTACTTGATAAATATTACACCAAAGTGCCTCCAATATATACAACTTTTTTTTTATTATTTTTTGGATTGTTTTTCTTGTAAATCTTTTAAGCCTTATACAATTTTTATATTAAATAACCCGTTTTTATAATTAATAAACAGTTTTTATAATTCAAGAACTAACAAAAAAAATATTTGATATACATTCTTATATTTGTACTAATATACCAAAAATACAATTATTAATTTTTGTTATTGTACATTTTACAAACAAAAGATAAATAAAATAATAAAAATATTATTAATATTAAATAAAATATAAAGAAAATTTCTGGTGTGTTATTATTTTTTTTTTGGAAGTTTACCGGTCGAATCAACTAACTAACAAGACAGTAGTGGTTGAATATGGACAATTTCAGAGGTAAGGCATGGAAAATTATTGAGGAAGGTTTACGTTAAGAGGTAAGTAATTCAGGTTTTTGTTATAGCGCTTTTGGAGCGCCGTGAGATTGTGTCCGCAATTAACCTCAACCTCCACCAAAATGCATTTCCAATTATCCCGGTCGTTAGCTTACTGCCTTTAAACGCGCACTCAAAGTTGGTTGAGGTCGGTTTCTAATTGTGCGCACCACTTAAGACGAGGTCATCCTCTACTGCGTCCGACGTCTGGCTGGTAATCGAGGGCTCACTAATCGGAGTACTGGTGTCCATTCCATCTACAAGTCCTAGCCATCTTAAACGTCCAATGCGGAGTTTTTCTTCATCCGCTTTTGAGACGGTCCTTGCTTAAGCGCCGTAGAGAATGACTGGTCTTGTTCTACTGCGTCCGCCGTCTGGCTGGGAATCGAGGACTGCGAACCGCAAGATTAAGGTCCATTCCTTCTACAAGTAACAGGGACATTTCGCTGTATATACAGATCGTATTGTTCTTGGTTGAATCTTCGTCTTCATAGCCCGTCAACCCAAATGCGACCGATGAATTTTCCACTCGAATCTAACAAGGTTTTCTTCATCCGCTTTTGATACAGTCAATGCTTCAGCGGCGTAGAGTAGGACTGGAATGATCAGGGTCTTATATAGGATCTCATTAGTAGTTCGAGTGAAAGCTTTATACTGAATTGCCTTCTTAGCCCGAAGAAACGGCGATTGGCAAGAGTAATTCTTCCTTAAATTTCTGACGGGAAATTGTTGTAACATACCGTACTATCTCAAATGTATATCTGTCAACAATAACGTACTCTCCGATTTTTCGATGCTGTGTGTCCCTTCGTGTTGACTGAGTCTTGTCCTCATTGACTGCTAAACCCAATTTTGCCGCTTCCTTCTCTTTACTAGAAAACGTGGCTATTACATCACGTTGATTCCTCCCAATGATGTCAGTATCGTCAGCATACGCTACTATTTATTTGCACTGATTTTTGGAAGATTTTGCCTCTGTTGTTGGTTTAGGAGTTTTGCACAATCCTCTCAAGAATCAAATTGAAGAAGTCACACGACAGTCCAACGCCTTGCCTAAGTCCTTTTTTTGGTATCGAATGTGTCGGTGAGATCACTTCCGATCCTGTTGGAGCAGTGGGACTTGTCCATCGTCATCGTACACATACGGAAGAGTTTGGGCGGTGAGGTCGTTTCCGACCCTGATGGAACAGCGAGAATTCTCTATCGTCATCGTACATAGTCCGGTCTATAAATGCTGTCCTATTCGGCGTTAAAATCGATGAATAGATGGTGGGTATCGATTTGGACTCTCAAAGTGTAAGAAACTGATCGGTTGTGGAATTTCTCAGCCTAAAACCACACTGATAAGGGCCGATCAGGTTGTTGGGAAATGGTTTCAGGCGTTCAAATATTACGACAGATAGGATCTCGTGGGCGATGTTGAGAAGACTTATGCCTCTGCAGATACTTTCTTCCGACCATATTTGGCTTCTTAGTTGGTGAATGTTATTAACCAAGGCATCTCCGCCAGGCTTTATTAAGCCGGAAAGATCGTCATTTCCGGCAGTCTTAATAAGCTTAGTGGTTTTTCCATATCCTCCGCATCGACTGTGTCTCAACTACGATATTTCCTCTTTCATCTCGACAGGATTTGACTTTTACACTTTGGTAAGACTTGCGAACATCATTCCTGAAGTGGCACCTCTCTATATCATCGATCGCGAGCATTTCTGGCTCATTTTCTTCTTTCTGAATAGTCGGTGTTTTTCATTTCTTCTCTACCTATAGAGCTCAATGGCAGCTCTCGTCTTCACATGCAACAAAGCCTTGTGGGGCTCGTTCTTGGCTGCGAGCATCTTTCGACATTCCTTATCAAACCAGATATTTCTTGCTGGTGGGCGTGAGAAACCTAGCACATCAGTTGCGGCTGATCGACATTCGATGCTGGTGGAATGGTTTTAATCGAGAGACTAAGGGATATGCGTTGCGCGAAGGTCTTGGCGGTCTCTTGCGATTGCAGTCTTGCGTCATAACAAATTTTCATAGTATTTCTGGTTTGCTGTGGTTCGGTGGATATCTGCATTCTTAACCTGACTGCAACAAGAAGCTCCTCGGAATATTCGTATCCAAAATACTTGATGCGTGCCTCTTGTCTACCGCAATGTGATAAGTTTGGTAGAGCGTTTGTTGACCGCCGTGTCGCGATATGTATATCGAGGTATGGATATCCCGTGTGCTCGCTATAGTGGCATTTCGTTCCGTAGCGAAGTCAATTAGCCTAATTCCGTTACCAGACGTGTTGTCGTGTAGGCTATGTTTTCCGACAATACTGCTAAAGATGTCTTCTGTTCCAACCTCTGTGTTAAAATCTTCCAGCACGATTTGAACATCGTATACTTCGGTAGTCGCCCATAGGTTTTGTCAGAGAGCTCGTGGAAGCATTCTTTAGCTTTATCAACTTTTTCATCCTTCGGGGCATTTGCGCATAGAGGGCTTTTGATCGCGATTTCGGTTTTGATGCGGAGTGGTACAATGCGTTCGCTAATGTCATTTAAACATAAGACTTCTTGGCTGAGTCTGCCACTTATCTGCCACAAATCCACATGCGAATAGTCGCTTTTTCTGCTTACTATGGTCACAGATATAGATATCAAAAATTTTCATCCTTTTTTCGCCGAGCGCATCCCATTGGTCCTTGAAATTCCTAGATAACCTGTTGTCCGAATACTCCGAAGCAGGTCATCTTGGTTCGCCTGGGTGGGACAGCAGGCCAGGTATTCATTACGGGCCATTCAGACCTGCTTGTTTATAGTGTTGCTGTTTTTCGACTTGTTATCAACACTCGCACTTATCGTTTAGCAAGTCAAATTCGGTTAGATGAGACCAGTACACGATGGTTACCACTTGGAGGTAAAAATAAGCACATTTGTTGGTTAGTCAGAATTACAACCACTGGACATTTCCAAGTTAAAGCCAATCAGAGTCAACCTTTGTTCTACAACACCTGCTATCAACGGTGACATTTTGTCCAAGGTTTTGCGTCGATAGTACATTTTTGGTTGACAGCATTTACTTTGTTTGGCCCTCGCTAACTACAAGACCAACGCCTTTCCCCTCTTCCTCAATGGCCGTCAATTCTACTACAACGACACGATGTTTGCTTACACCAGTAGCTGGATTGACTTGCTGAAGATGTCTTCCTGCCCTGTGCAGAGTATCTAAATTTAAGAAGTCACACGAAAGAGAATCTCGTTGTCGGAATCCGTGTCAGGTTTGGAAAGGTTCAAATAAGCTGTTTACAAACTCAACATTGTATTTCGTGTTTTCTAATATTAGGCGACACAGCTGTTTGAGTTTTGATGGTATATGCAGTCTCAAACTCGCTTTATAAAGCTCTAGGCGATGATTGCTGTCATACGCGGCTCTGATGTGGATCATGGACATGCGATCACTAACCGGCTTAAAGACGATTTTTGTTTATCTAAGTCAGCTTCTCACAACGAATTCACATCCTAATATGTACAGATTTGGGTAACAACTGTAATAAATGTCGCATGTTTCTCGTTTGGGTTTTCCTGATCCAGTCCAACGTATTTCCTGGATGGCAGCAATGTCATGTTGAGTGCGGGTTCGTTCGTTTGTTGTTTGAACGATTTTGCCAGGGTCCTTCAAGCAGGACGCTCTGTGAGATGTGGGAACATATTGGAGAAAAGTGGTATTCTCTGTCTTTATCTGACTAAGATTTCGGAGTACTTTAAAAAAGGTGCATTTAGATCAGCATGAAACAAGAGTAATTCATTGTTTCATGGAACACCAAAATATATCCTTATTTAACGCCAAAACTATAACTTTTTATGAATGCATAATTTTATTGATTAAAAAGTCACTAATTCTAAATAATTGTACATCTAACAAACAAAAGAGCCAAATCCAGATTGCTGAAGGTTGGGTGTTCTTGAACAAAACAAATCACCAACATTTGTTCCAGCCGGGAAGGATATTATTCTTAACTCACCGGCATCGCTAAACTGCAACGAATTAAAGAAATAGGCCGAATTGCCCAACCAATTGGCGTATCCTTTATTATAGACAAATGATTGATTCTGCAATTCTCCTGATATCGGATTGTATTGACTACAGCGTGCCTTTGCCAAAATGCACGATGTCACGTTGGTGTAGAAATTTAATCGATCGGTGTCCGAGCCAATTTCTCGATTGCGAAGACTTTCTCTATAACAGGATACAATCTAAATGAAAATTAATGATTAGTGAGGACTAATTTGGCTATAAATTGTTTGTTTACCAATCTTCGAGAATTGATCCTGCGTATGCACTGAACAAATTCACAATATCCCGTATAACAGAAACCTGGTATAGCTGAATCCGGTGTGGCACGGACTCCGTCGATAATTGACTAGAAATGCGAAAATTTTAGAAACATGTTGTGTGCAGTATTTAAGCATTCGCTGGTGCAATCATTATATTAACACAAACGACATAAAAGTTGATGCAAGTTGCCCTTAAGATTAATTTTTTTTAATTAAAAAATTCTTGGTCGGATAAATCCAAACTCAGATGAAACGAAATTTTAACATATGAGAAGGCTACAGTCTGCTGCGCGGATCGTTAAGTGACAAATTCTTCGGCAAATATTCGTTTCCATTTTTTTTGACGCCCTATGGAGACAACAATTCATGGATAAATTGCTATATAATCCATCTATTGCGCTATTGGAACGTTAAAAAATCGCATTATCTGAGAAATGATTATAAAAACGGACAATGACATGAGAACAGTTTTCGTGAGAATTTTGTCAAGAAAAGAAAAAGATGGTTGGGTGTTGTAAAACGATTGTAGACTCTGATTGGCTTTAACATGGCAATGCCCAGTGCTTGTACCTCAGACTACACATTTAGTGCTTATTTTTAACCTCCAAGTGTTAACGATCGGGTACTGGTCTCATCCCACCGGATGTGACTTGCTGACTTGCTTTTGATGGGCCGGGCAAAAAAAGGACGAATAACTGTGACATATAATACGGACCGTATTATAGTGGGCAGAAACAGCGACTATTCGTATGCGGATTTGTTATAAGTGCCAGACTTTCGCATGAATTCTTATATTTCCAAGACATTAGTGAACGAATCGCAACAATCCGCATCATGCATTCGCCAACATAAGACTTATATGCGCTCACGTCCCAACGGAGGAAAAAAGATGATATAGCTAAGGATTGATTCTATGATCTCCTTGACAAAAGCTATGAGCGTCTACCGAAGAACGATGTTAAAATCGTGCTGGGAGATTTTAACCCAAAACAAGGAAGATAAGACATCTTTAGCAGTATTGTCGAGAAACATAGCCTACACGACAACACGTCTGGTAACGGACTTAGGCTAACTGACTTCGCTATGGAATGAAATGCCACTATAGCCAGCACACGGTTTTCTCACCAACGGCCAACGCGTGTCCCTTAACCTCTCGATTAACACCATGCTACCAGAACCGAATGTCGAAGAGCAATGGCAACGATGCCAACAAGCTATTAGAACAGCCGCAACTGATGTGCCAGGTTTCTGGCGCCCACCAGCAAGAAACTCCTGGTTTGATAAGGAATACCGAAAGATGCTCGCAGCCAAAAACGAGGCCTACAAGGCTAAGCTGCAGATGAAGACGAGAGCTGCCGTTGAGCTCTATAGACAAAGAATAAGGGAAGAACACCGGCTTTTTAGAAAGAAAAAAAAGAGCAAGAAAAGCGCGCGATCGAGGATATAGAGAGGTGCCACTCCAGGAACGAAGTTCGCAAGTCTTACCAAAGTGTAAAACTTCAAAGCCAAGGATACAAGGCTAGAACAGAATCCTGTCTAGATGAACAGAGAAATATCATAGTTGAGACACAGTCGATGCTGAGGATGTGGAAGAACCACTACTGGAGACTGTAAAGTCAACATTGAAGACGATAGCAAATACTACCAACCACCCGACCAGTTTGAAGTGAGGATAGCAATATCTAAGCGCAACCTTAATATGACTGCCAGAAATGAAAGTATGCCTGAAGAATGGAACTTCAGCATCGATTGCGAAAACTACAGAAAGGGGACCCTCTGAACATCGCATACAAGATCCTATCAGTCTTAATATGTAAACGCCTGAAACCGTTTACCAACAACCTGATCGGCTGTTATCAGTGTGGTTTTAGGCCAGGAATGTCCACAACCGATCTAATTTTCACATCTCAAGAAGTCCAAACCAATACCCACCTTTTCATCGATTTCAAAGAGACGAACTATACAGTGCCATTTCGACGATGGCGATGGAGAATTCTGGCTGCTCCATCAGGTTCGGAAACGATCTTACCGGCACATTCGATACCAAAAATAGATTAAGTCTAGGCGATGTACTGTCAAGTGACTTCTTTAATTTGATTACTGAAAGGATTGTGCATAACTTCCGAGCCAACTCTAGAGACATAATTTCCCAAAAGTCGGTGCAACTACTAGCATACGCCGACGATATTGAGATCATTGGTATGACCAACGTGATGTCATAGCCACGTTTGCTAGTATAGAGAAGGAAGCGGCAAAAATGGGTTTAGCAGTAAATGAGGTGAAGACGAAGTATATGCTGTCAATAAAAGGACACACAACATCGACGAATTGGGCAGAACTTCACCATTGACAGATATAACTTTGAGGTATTAAAGGACTTTTTTTATCTCGGCTCCGCTATTAACACTGACAACAACATTTCGTCAGAAATTAAACGAAGAATTACTCTTGCCAACCGCTGTTCCTTCGGGCTAAGAAGGCAATTCTGTAGTACAGCTCAAACTCGAACTACTTAGGAGATCCAATATAAGACCCTGATCATCCCAGTCCTGCTCTACGGCGCTGATGCGTGGACCGTCTCAAAAGCGGATGAAGAAATCCTTGGTCGATTCGAGACGAAAATTCTTCGATAAATCTTCGTTCCCGTTGGCGTTGACAGGCCATGAAAACTATAATTCACAGTACAGCGATTAGCCTCTGGTTAAAAAAAACTACGCATTGGACGTTTAAGATAGGTAGGACATGGTGAACGAATGGACAACAATACTCCGGCTGACAGAGTCTTCTATTCCCAGCCAGACGTAGGTCGGATGCAGAAGAGGAAGACCTTGTCATAAGTGGCGCGCACAAATAGAAACCGACCTCAACCAACTTGGCGGGCGCAACTGGTGGCAGTTAGCTAAGAACTGGGCTAATCGGAGATGCATGTTGTTTGATGCAGTGACGGTATGTAGCGTCACTTCAGGAAGGATGGATATGCTATGGGGTAATGTATGCAATTCGATTTTGTAGTAAAACGCCCCCAGAATGTAGGCGTAAGTCAAAATTATTTAAACAAGAAATACATCTTACATTATTTTCAAAGTATTTGCATTTACTTTTTTCGAATTTTAGTAAGCTTTTGCTGGAAATCGTCGTATTAAAACGCCCAAGTATAAGTACACTTACGTATAAGTGCAAAAATGTGCACTTACGAATTATTGCAAACAGGTGCACTGATAGATTGGTGCGCAAAACGGATAAGTGCACACAAAATAGGTCCCGATGAGGTGTTAACTTATCCGCTTCCGAGTATACACTTGTAGTGGAGGCACTGAGTAGTTTTTTTTTTTTTTTTTTACAAAATTTCACTATCATAGCTCCAAGTTTTCGGACGGACTATGTGACTACGTGGATTTTGTTTTTTTCAATGGTATGAACTGTAGACGAAATGTGCAATAAAAGTTTTGCAAACTTTTTCCAAACGTAGGAATCTTTTTACAAAAATATTTCCAAAAATAGGCGTGACTAACACTTTTATGTTAGCACACTTTTGGCCCTTAAAAATATATAAATTAAGAGCTAATACACAGCTTTCATGCCAATTTTACTCAGTCAAAACTTATGATTTGACCAACAAACGAACTTTTACTTAAAAAAAAGTAGGCACGGCTGTGGGTGCATATTAAAAATGACTAAATTCATGTACCAATTTTAATCAAGTTTAGCTCAAAATTTAAGACCCAAAAACTGTTGGCATACCGGCGGACTGACAAACATAGCTAGAGCGACCTACTTTGTATTCTTATTCGGTTAATACAGTTTTTAAAAAAAATTTTCTTTATAAATTATTCCTCTACAGAACTATTTCCCACTATAATATTGAAATTCTCACTTTTTATGCTTACCTGTAAATTCTGTGCACATTCAGCATATTCCGTGTTATTTATATAAAGTCTCGAACAATCGTTTATAGAAGAGAGCTGCGTTGCTCCATTGACAACACTCCCAGCCCGAAAGAAACACCCATAACAAGCATCCCGCATTTGCAATGAAGTCGTCTGCGTTGTATTACACAGCAAATTTAGCAATGACAGCAGTTTAACACTAAACGGATTTTTTTTTCAAAAACAATCTAAAAGTCAGCAATGAGCTAGATCTTACTTTTGTACAGCACATGTAGCGTCACTTGCAGCCAACTTATTCCAGACACCAAAACCGGCAAATACCTTGGACTGACCACGCTAAAATTAACACATGCAAATAAATACAACACATCGAAACAAAATAAATACTGCTACCAGACAAAAAACCGCAATCCCTAAAGACAGAAGCAACTGTTGGACCACCTGCATGCTGTAAGTGCTTCTTACTTTCTGGACGCTGTCTAAGCTGCACCTGACCGGGCTAGGTGCAAATGTATTCAATTTGCGTTGACACATATTTTTGTGCTGATATTCAACACGAGTGACAGTTCCATATGGCTGAACACTCAATTAGTAAACGATGATTCGCGGTGGCGGTTCCACCAAAGCCAGTCATTGACTGAACATGAACGGAAGATGCGAAAAAGTTTAATTACTTCCTGCTTCCTTGGTTAATGTTTTATATCAGTGGTTTCCAAATAAAAGAGCAAACGTTTTAATTTTCTGACCATTTATTGCAGTTGTTTTGAATGGGACATTGGGATTTTTGAAAGAGATTCACTAGATGAAATTGTTGGAATTATGTTAATTTGAAGTTAACGTGTCTGATTTGAGCAGAGATAAATGAATAACTGTTTCATGGGGCCACCACAAAACCAGCGACCTGATGATAAGGCAGACATTTGGATACTTTATCCCATAGGGGTTTATTAGTTTTGACATATTGTTTGCAACAAAGAGATATAGGTAAGTAGACATACCTTAAGGTATATAGATCGATCCCCAATGTCTGACATGTTTGTCTATCTGTCTTTCCGTCTGTCTGTCTGTCACCGATTTTTTTGTCTTAAATCTTGAGCTAGGGTGGGTGCAGTAACCTAGTGGTTAGTGCGTTGTATACTGTTAAGCATCTAATTCGCAAGAGGTGGAACAGTGACTAAGCTCCACCTCTTGCGAAAGTTTTACAAACTAAATCTTACAATCCAAGAGTATCACTGTCATGAGAAGCTTCTAAAATTTTCCGATAAAAACCCGAGTATTGGTTTCCATTTGCTCTACATGTCCCAACCATCTGAAAGTGCGATTCTCATACAGCTAAACTATTCTATTTGGGGTACTGATATTGATACCCCCCAGTGTTCACATTTCTTCCCCAGCATCAAACAACAGCACAGCGGACGCATACGATCGCCGAAATTTCCCCTTCGCGCCAGAAACGTCTACAAAATGTTTAGCTCTGACGCGTACTCTATGTAGTTATATACTCTTTGATGTTACTTACCAAATCATCCCGTCGGTTTTATTGAGATCGACGAGAAGGTTGTCATTTCCAGCAGCAGATTGAGCAGATTGAGTTTAGATATGGGCATCATCACTTCACCTGAGGTGGTTGGCAGTTTTCGCTGTCGTCGCCAATATTGAATGGTTCGCTCTGCCTGATAGCGGAAGATTGTTGCTCATTGCCGTTTAATTGGTGCAGAAGTGGTTCTTCCATATTTTATGCATCGACTGTGTCTTGAATACGATAATTCCTTGTTCAGCTCGACAGGTTTCGGTTCTCGTCATATATCCCTTGCTTTGACATTTTACACATTGGAAAAACTTGCAAACATCTTGCCTGGAATGGCACCACTGAATATCCTCTACCGTGGGCTTTTATTGCTTCATTTGCTGGTCCCTGAAAATGCAATTACTTCCCTCTATCTTTGCCTATACAATTCAATGGCAGCTTTTGTCTTTACCTGCAGCTTAGGCTTGTAATCATCGTTCTTGACTGCGAGCCAACGGCAGCGCTTAATCCGGTATTGGATACTAATGGTCCCGTGTCCTAGGGGTATCTAATAAATTCGAACTGGCCCTCTAGGTTGTGTGTTAGGTTAACTTCCCACCCATCGAAAAAAAACTTTATGTTCCGAAGCAACCAATAGCCTCGCAATGGACTGATATTATTGTGGACGACACTGCTAAACAGAAAAAGAACAACTACGTTCGTATCTGCACCTGGAATGTGATAACAGGAGAAGTGCAACAACTAGCGGAAGACCTCAACTGCTACCAAGCAGACATTACTGCTATCCAGGAAATACGATGGGATGGAGTACTGTGATATATTCTACGGACCATGTTTAAGTGAGCAGAAACAGCGACTATTCGGATGAGTAATTTTTATAATTGCCGGACTTCGGCAAGAAGTTCCAATTTTCACACTTCGGCAGATTCCGGAAACAAACAAAGAAGTCCACCACCCACCACCTATTCATCGATTTCAAAACCGCAACCGAAAGCATTTATAGAGAAGTACTATACAGCGCCATGTCTAGTTTTGGTATACCACCCAAACTGGTCAGTTCGTGTAATATGACGATGGAGGATTCTCGCTGCGCCATCAGGTTCGGAAACGACCTCGTCGACAAATTCGATACCATAAACTGATTTAGGCAAGGCGATGTGCTCTCATGTGACTTCTTTAATTTGATGCCTCAGAGGTTTGTGGAGAATGTTTATTATCATTTGAAAGAACATTCTTTGGCATTTATTTTTTGAAGATTATGCCTATCAAATGTTGGCCGTCGCAGATGGTCCATCCGTTGAGTCCAATTTTCGATCACTCGTTCGAGCATTTCGACTGGTAACTGGCGAATGACGCGCGTGATGTTTTCCTCCAAGGCCTGAATCGAAGCGGGTTTGTCGGCATAAGCTTTTGACTTTACATATCCCCACAGGAAAAAGTCTAACGGTGAGATATCACACGATCTTGGTGGCCAATCGACCGGCCCAAAACGTGAAAACGAATAGTACGCTCAGTAGGCCGATTATGTTGACCATAAGTTGAGCGAAGTGCACGAAACACATTCCTCACAGAACGTGAATTTTCATAATAAAGTTGAACAATTTGTAAACGTTGTTCACGCGTAAGTCTTTCCATTATGAAATGCCAAACAATACTAAACAAAAATGACATGACAGCATAACACGACTCACACGTGATCTGTCAAAAAAGGCTATTGAAAAAAGTATCTCTACTTGGATCACCCGTTACTTGATTTCGCCGACAACATTGACATCATTGGTAGGACTCAAAGTGATGTCATAGCCACGTTTGCTAGGATAAAGAAGGAAACGGCAGAAATAGGTTAAGCAGTTAACCGGGGTAAGACTTAGTATATGCTGTCAACACAAATAATCACACAACATCGACGAATGGCAGAACACGTCATTATTGACAGATATAACTTTGAGGTAGTACGGGACTTTGTCCATCTCCGCTCCACTTTTAACTTTGACAACAATATCTCGTCAGAAATTAAACGAAGAATTTCTATTGCCAACCGCTGTTTCATCGGGCTAAGAAGGAAATTTAGTAGTAAAGTCCTTACTCGAACTACTAGGGACATCCTAAATAAGACCATTATCATCCAAGACCTGCTCTACGGTGCTGAAGCATGCACCGTATCAAAAGCGGATGATGAATTCTTCGAACGAGTTTTTTTTTCATTCTATCCTTGGAGTTCTGAGATTTGCTGCCCGGTTTTTTCCAGGCACTTGCAGTTGAAATTCAAATATTTGCTTTTTCCTATCACGTTTATAGATTTGGATTGTGAAGTTACGAATTTTGATTATTTTAAGCAGGAGTTACGAGGCTTGCTCATCAGTAATTTTTCGGAGTTATGAGGTTTTTCAGAAACTTTGACTACATTGGAGATACAAACAAAGTGGGTATTTCAATGCGCCTACCGAGCTTCTTTATGACCGGCATTAGTTCCGCTCCCGTTTATGAGTACTTTCCTTCATCTTTCTGGAGAATTTGACTGGAAGGTTCTTCACCCGTAGTATCGGTCAGGGTGCTAGTGGCGTTCGTGCTTCGTCACGATGGTTGGGCATTCCAATTTCTGCCATACACCTGGCGTATTTCAGATTTTCATGCAGCGAACCTACTATGGAGGATCAGTTTTGGGAAATAGTTTTGCGTATTAGCAAAGTTTTTTAAGTCATACAGATGACGCACTGCATAAAAGAAAAATTGTTCTATGACGGGTCGTACTTTCATTATTTTTTATTTAGGCACGATACTAAATTTTGTTGAGCAGTTGGTGCATGGTGGGTTGACAAGAACCTCCCCATCTAACAAGCCTAACCGGGCAACCACGAGCGTGCCGCGCCTACCTCACCTGCACCGAAGATACCTTCGTGATCCATCCTTAGCTAACAAAAAGGTATCAGCAAATAGTATCTGCGTGGCCCCATATCGGGGTCTTAAGGCTTTAAATTCGCTCTATATCGGTACAAACTTTAAAAATGTGTTGCCATTCCCATGTCATTGAGAAATGAAAATCGCCTTCAAAACGTAGAAAATATTAGTTCCCACGCAAAATGCTTTTCATCTTAACCTGTAACGGGCGGTTGGTTTAAGAATTTGAATTTCATTTCGCAAATAAATACTTTCTGTAGATTTTCACCAGTTCTTGCGAAATCACGTCATGTGGCATGTCTCTATAATTGCAAGTAAACATACGTAGCTGATTCAACCAATAAAACATAAAATTTACGGCCTTTTTATAGACTCGCACTGCTAAATGGAACCGATTTATACCTAATAATCTCTATTAACCATGACAAGTAAAACATTATCACTCAACTACAGATACATTCGGCATTCGACAGCAGTAATGACTTTCTAAACCGTGACAACAAAAATATGTGTGTGGTGTTAAAAGCTCTCAGCCAAGTTACTAATTAGTGATTACATAGATACGCGCGCACATCGATTCCTCACTATTCGGAGCAGAGTTCCCACCATTACAAACCGAATTGTACCATTTGGGTGGAAAAATTGTTCCAAAATATACCAACGCATGGATTTTATTAACTCAAGGAGTTCCCTGAGTGACTGTTTGTATGAGCTATGAGTGACTACCGAAGAACGATGTTGAAATACCATGACCTTAGACTGTTTGACATCGTTGTGGAAGAAAATGCCACTATAGTCAGCAAACGATTTCCTCACAGTTTGCTCACATTGATACCCATAAGGTGACCTAGGGGTCTTCAGTTTGACAATCCGCCAAACAAATAGGTCACATTGCCATAGAAAAAGGAGCGAATCCAGTATTTTGGATTAAAAGAGACCGCCAAATTCTTTGCAGAACACATAACTATTGAGGCCGCTCCGAATGTATACATAAATCATGTACATTTGTGCGTTGCTCCTGATCCGCTCGGTAGGTGTTGGAATGGGATGGTTTACCCAGACTCGGTACGAACAAACAGTAAACATGAAACAGGCGTACAAGGCAAAGCTGCGGGTGAATACGAGAACCGCCATTGAGCTATTTTGGCAAGAAATTACTGCAGTTTTACAGAAAGAATATGTTCATAAGTTTTCCCACGTCAAAGCCAGGAACACAAGCCTCGTACAAAATCCTATCTAACCAACCAACAATTATTTCTCTTTAAGGCAGTAAAATTTAATTTCTACAAGCAATTATTTCTGTAGGCCTTTTATAGTACTTGTGTTCGGGGGTTGAGCATTTTTGCAGTCGATTGTTTGGGCCTGCTTAAGATATTATGCAGGAAAATTCACAAGCGTAATCGAAGTTATGATGGTATAACCTCTGTAAGGTTGTTTTTAAGCTTCAGGGGGTGTGTGTGCGTGTAACATACGTTAAGATGTTTCGATAGAACGTCGCAAGAAGTTATTCCGGTGCAAGGCATGTGTAGAGCTGCTTAAAAAGCTAAGGTTAAAAGATCGAGAAAAGGTGAAAAGATCGGGAAAAAAGTGAAAAGACAGGGACCCTAACGTAAAATTATTCAAGACGATACAAGTACTTCGTTGTACTGATTGAACACTCATGTTCCAGAGTACAGTCTAGTGGTAAGCGTGTTGGACTACAGTGCGAGAGAACGCTAGTTCGAATCCCAGTAAGATAAGAGTTTCTATAATTATTAGCATTGAATTTCATACTTTTATAATAACGAATTGACTAATTAATTAAAAATTATGTAAAACCAAAAAGAAAATGGCAAATTATTTTCGGCAAGACTTTTTGCGAAGCTTGCAATTTGCTTCTATAAAGACTTTTACAGCAACGTAAGGCTATTCAGAAGTATTTAAAGAAATCTTATAGAAGTAAATAGCTTCCTTGAAGTGCGCCAAAGGTTTTTCCATAAGACAGCTAATATTGCTGGGAGAAAACTAGCTTGCATAGTGCTTTATCGAAGCGAAATTGTTAGTTGGGAATGAAGCATGTGCAGATTATTGTGTACTCACAGCTGACGCCATAAGAAAATGGAATAGCCCCTTTAGCGGATTGTTTAATGGCGATGTCGTGCAATATCATTCAATATTGTCTACGACACCGAAAATTACCAGCCGATCGACTTGTAAAATGGAACCTCAGCCTCGTTTGCCCGATCCACCAAAATGTAGACCTTCAAGTTAACATTAAATATGAACATTACAAGTTGACTACATACTCTCAAATCCCCTTATGATATGTATAATAATGTGTTTCTCAAGGTAGCCATATTGGTCCACTCCTCTTTTTTATTTTTATCAATGACATGATTAAAATCTTTTTAAATTCTGTTCTGATGAATAAAAATATCTTAGTTGCATAAAACATATTTGGGCCGCCTCTTTCGACCAAATCTGACATCTTCGCACAATTGTTCATATCACCTTTTATAGCCACTTTCATCACTTGGTATAGTTATGATTTCTGCGCGAATTTTTGCCTTGAGCTCGTCAAAGATCTGAGACTTTGTTTTTCAGATAACCACAAAAAACGAAGCCCAGAATGGTCTAATCTGGAGATATAGGAGACCAGTCAATATTTCAATTTTGAGAAAGCACACGTTCATGGAATTTCCTTTGCAGAAACAACATTTTTACATGGTGCGCCATCTTGTTTACATCAATTAAGACCGTGTTGAACAAATCCAACACCTAACGACGAATACTGTTGTTACTTGCTGGCCGCGATATTTTCGATGATATCCAAACAACTGAAGGAATATTTTCAATGAAGAGCGCCACTATTTCGGCGAGTTGTTTAGGAAGAATTGTGAAAATTGTTCCTAATTGACGTTTCAAGTCAATGTAATCGGTTGGTAAATGACAAAGTTATTCAAAGTTTTTATGCAGACACAAAAGATGGCGCACCCTAAGTATTATCAGTTATCTCATTATCATTAAGGCCGTTTGTCAATTGTATTAAACAGTGGGTTAAATTTTATCCACTGTCTAATTTTAGACATTTCTGCAGAGGTAAAAAGAAATTGGCTGTTTGCTGTGTCAATTGGGTTAGATGGGATTTTATTTTAATACTATTTTCAAAAATTTCCCAAAAGATTTGAAGCAAAATTATTTTTTTGTATTAAAAAAATATCGAATAGACTTCAAAGAGATCGTCAAAAAACCCTTATTAATTGATTATTATCAGATACACAAATAGTGTATATGATTTGCTTTAATGATTAAGGATGTGCATGCTATTGTGTTCAAGTTAAACACATTTTGCAGATAAAATATAGCGAGACAAATGTAATCATAAGATTTTTGTACCCATGCATTTGCGAAATCCCAGCTTTATTTTATTACATTTGCATTATTTTATTACATTATTACGTGCATTACATTTTCTTATAAAAAAATAAATATTCATTGCTTTTTATTTAATAATCTGAATGATGTGCTATTTCCCCCCATATGTGAACACTAGTGTGCTTTCTCTCTCACTTCTCAGTAGGTATACCAAATGTCAAAAATTATCCACTGGGTACATTTTAGCGAGCTGTTGACCAGGTTAAAATTTTGAAGTCTCTATTCACCACACTAATGTCAAAAAATATTCACATGCTGAAATTTTAACGCAATTGACACACGACCTAAGTTTATAAGACAGAGAAATGATTTAGTTGGATATAGTGCATGTCGCTAGCTGACTTGATCTAGCCATTACTGTATGTTAGTCCGTCTTGTGTCACTGATTCTTGGGCCTTAAATTTTGAGCTAGAATGATGATATTTGTTGTGAAACCTCTCTGTTTCACGAATCAAACAAGAGCAAACATTTTTAAAATCCACTTTTTTTCGTCAATCTGTAAGGAGCTTTTAAAAAAGTGTCTGATCGAGTTATGTAGACAAACTGATTTTTCTTAAAAAAATAATTTCGGTTTAAATTGAATCAAATTCGAAAAAATGTTTTGATGAAAATAATTCGCTAACATCTTAATCCCCTCCCATTTTTTGTGGCTGTTTTTCAAAAAAAAACAAAAACGATTCCTGTATTTACTATGTCCCAAGGCATGTGCGTTAGACATAAAAGTTAATAAGTCCTTCCTTATACTTTGAGCTGAGAATTTATTTATTTATTTCATTCATATAAACTCTTAAAACTCTTAAAAATAAAAGTTAATATTTTTTGAATTTTTAAAATCAGCCCATCGTCACTCCTACTTTTCAGAAAAACTTTGTTTTTGGTCAAACCTAAAAGAAACCTAAAAATATCTAACTCAGATAATTAAACATTTCCATTATCATTCTGTTTGTTTCTGGTTCGCCACGCCCACTTTTTAAGGCCATTTTCAGAGAAAAAAACGCTTTTAGGTATAACCAAAAGAAAATTCGATTAATGCTGGAACAAAGAGCTTATGTAACAAATTTTTTTATCTCAGATCAGAGTTTTAGGACGGACCTATTAACTCCTATGTCTATGGCATATACTATGGGATAGAGTACATATTTCGGAATCAATTTAGGTGCAAAATAAATCCCTCGACAGTGCATGCTTATACAAAACTAACTTCGGATCTTAACTGGAATTTTAACTACAAAAGATGTACAGCTGCCTGTCTGGTAGATATTGAAATAAACCTTTGAAACGGTTTATATCGACGGATTGTTTTATAAACTTATTCGATATGAATTTCCTTCTCGTCTAACAATGATAATAGCATCCATGATACACGGTAAGAAATTTGTCGTATCAGATACTGCCCTTGCGAGGTGTCCATCGGAGCTGAACATTTTCCGTAACGCATACTTCGTCGGAAGTTCAAATTCCATTCGAGGTATGTGTCATCGGAAAAAAATCACTTTACTACAATTCTTAAATAAATTCCGCGAAAAATTGTTGTCGGAGGAAATCGGAAAAAGAATTCTACTTAGCTGTCAAAAATTACACGTAAAAATGCACTTCAACGTAATTTGCCGGGGTGCGTTACAAAATATCGGAGAAAAATTCCGAACAGCTTTTCGAGAGAATGTCTCGAATCTAAAATCCTCCTAATCGTAGAAAATCAGAGAATTTTCCGCCCGGTGGATATCTCGCTAGGGCCGATTCCGAACAACTTTTTGAAGGAATACCACTTAGCTAAAATTCTCCGAATCGTTCAAAATCGGGTAATTTTCTGCTCCAACGGATGCCTTGCTAGTGCCGATAGAGAATACCAGACAGCTGAAGTTTTTTGAGGCCAGTAATGGTCTTCTGCAAGGAACAGTAGCTGCTACACAGTTTTTTAATATTTACATCTCTGATATACTTAGGCCGTGTGTCAATTAAACTAAAATGGCTATATAGAAGTGCACATTCCGACTTTAGGTACTACGTCTCAATCATAATACTTCTGAATGCTTGCCCACCTTGGCGAACGCTTTAGGGTCACACTTCTCTGGGTTCCAGAGCACAGTGACATTGGAGGAAACGAGCGTGCAGACGAGCTGGCCAAGCAATGCTCAGCTCTTCATGGCTCACTTGCGTCAAGGGTCCTGAGAAAGGGCGACTCCAAATGGAGAAGACAAATATCGTCATATCGAGGACGATATGGCACTCCTCCGAAAAAAACAGAACAAACGATCTACTAAATAGAACCCGCCCAGATATCGCAAGAATTACGGCGATAATCACGGCCAATTGGAGACCATGCGGCCAAAAAAGGGATCCAATACAACCCTCAATACCGAAGTTGCGGGAACACAAATGAGAGAGAAACCCTCCCCCATTTCATCGGCAAATGTCCGGCACTAGCAAGAGCCATATTGCGTGCGTTAGACCAACCATTTTTCGACAACCTTATCGATATCTCGGGTAAAAGGATACAAGATCTTATCCGATTTCTAAACCTCACAGGCTGGATCTGAAGATCGCTTGTATCACATCCATAACAACAATCATAATATAGTTCACAGGAGACTTGGTAACAAGACATGCCGAACCGCCACGTCTACCTACCTACTTCTGAATACTTGCGATGTGGCTTGAATTGACTAGGTCTTGCTGGACCTTGTAAAGTAACACTTTGCTCATTCGGCAAGTGTTAGAGAAACCGAATTAATCTCTGAATTATTCTATCCGTATCATGGGTAATTATATTGTCAAATTTAAGTTCAAAACGATATTGAAAATAATATTCGACTGGGTGTATCTTTTAGATTCCAATTGGAACTCGAAGTCGGGGTTGACTCCTGTATCGATACCGTTCAAAAAGTAGCATGGAATAATAGCCATCAACAACGCTATAAAAGTGAGCTGTGGGAAAGTGGGAAATAAAATATTTGGTTAGACAAAAAAGAAAAGCTCGTAAAAGATGGCAACAAACACGTGCTCTCCAAGATAAGACATATTTTAATCGGTTGAGTAAATTGCTATCAAATTCGATTAAAAAATAAAAAAACTTATCTGCAAAGCCTAACCGCTGGAAAAGAATCCAATTATTCCCTTTGGAAAGCAATTAGAGGCATAAAACTGTGCCACCAATTAGGGTAACTCAAGAGTGTTGGCCAAAAACCGATAAGGAAAAAGGTGACGTTTTCGCCGCTAATCTTGAGGAAACATCGAAGCAATTTGATGGTCCAGCCCTAAATCAAAACGTTAATGTATTCGACACTATAACCGAAAATAATTTATGATACACAGAAGCAAAAGCCTAAAAAGGCTCCAGGTAATTACTTGATTACAGGAGAACTTCTTAAAATGTTGCCTCGGAAAGCCTTCACAAAACTTCTTTACTTTGTAAATGCGCATATTAGACTAGAGTACATACCAAGACAGTGGAAAGTAGCGGAAGTGATTATGGTTCTAAAAAAGATCTGTAAAAGTAACGAAAAAATGAATACTTGTATCGATTCAGTACCTTTTCACAGACTATCCGTTACAAAGTATTCGTTACTTTCGTATGTTCTATACAAATCCTTAGAGCTGTAAAAGTAACGACAAAATGAATACCCGTATGGATTCATACATACAAATAACGAATTCGATGCGAGTAACGAAACATGTGAATGTAACGAAACTTAGTTGAAAGTAACGATTCGCTACTTCGAGTTGAATCGAATATCCGTTGCTCAGTAACGAATACACAAGGTTTGCTACAGCTCTATTCGAAAACCAGGAAAATCACCGAATAAAATAAGACCTATTTCACTTCTTCCAATAATTTCAAAAGTTTTTGAAAAGATATTACTCGTTCGCTTAAACCTTGTTATTGATCAGAAACCCCTCTTACCTGACCATCAATTTGGGTTTAGAAGTAAACACTCAACTCTGGAGCAAGTACATCGAATTACTGATGTAAATGAGAAACTTTTCGAAGAAAAGAAACTTTGCTGAGCTGTATCTCTCGACGTGGTCAAGCTTCTGACAAGAGGCCTTCAATGCAAATTAAGACAAGTTCTGCCTTAACAATTATATAAACTCCTCGTGTCGTATTTTGGGCATAGACTCTTCCGTGTGAAACCTGGAAACTAATATTCAGAGTTCGAAGAAATAATGTCAGGATAACCCCTAGGAAGCGTCCTTGGACCACTCTTGTATCTCCAATTTATGCATGATATCCCACAAAGAAACGATGTTATAGTGGCAACGTTTGCTGATGATACTGCTATACTAGCAGTTGGCACAACAATAGAGGGAATAAATACGAAATTACAAAACGTTCTCAACGAATGAATGGACAAAATCCTTGCGGATTGCACTTAGCAAGAGCAAATCGGTTCATGTATATTTTTCGTATAAACCGACAAACAATTTTCCTGTATTTCTATATAAAAATGACACTCGATGCAAAATTAAAATGAAAGTCGCTTGTAAAAATGAAATGCGAAGAACTTAAAAACAAATACAGAAAACTCTACTGGTTGCTTGGAAAATATTCGAAGCTTAACCTTGATAGCAAGCTGCTATTATACAAGCAAGTGCTATAGCCGATTTGGACATATGCACCCTTATTCATTAGAATTCACTTAAATACATCTCAACTGTTGTATTGATTGTATTTATACAGCCTTTATTCAGGGTCGCACAAATTCTTATTCATAAGATATTTCCCCACCCATAATAGTTATACGGGGTTTGTGTCAATTTGGAAGTTTCACAGTGCCGAGCTGTGCTGAGCTGGGTTGCCAAGGGATCATTTTTATGGTTGCGAAGTCCATAGCGAGATTTTTGTTTTTAACACTTTAGTAACATTTTGTTGACTTATGTTGACTCATATAGTTACATTGCTGAGTCTGTAGGTAAAGAAGAACTACCATTTGAATAAATTAAAACGTGAAACACTACTGCTAATATATAAAAATACACTTGACAATTTTTTTCAACTGACAATTAAACCATTGGTAACCCTGAAAATCAGCCGCCTGTGCACACAGCCATAAAAAAATAAATTGCGCTTATACAGACACCATTCAACCATCAGGTGTGTTTAAAATATGCAGCCTCTATGCAACGTTTTATAAGTTTTATGAATATCTCAGGTTTTTGCTATCAGAGGCATTTTAAGAAGTGCATAACTTTATACACTGCTTATAATGTGTTTAAGAATAAGGCTGATGTTATACAACTATGGGGTTGTACCCGTGAAACGAATCTAAACATTTTACAAACTTTTGAACCATTCGTCAATGAGCCGTGGTATATAGGGAACGAGCATTCAGGTAGAAATCTGGGTATTCCCCGGGTTAAAGATGAAACGAGAAATTTTGCACGCAAAAATAAAAAAAATCGTTTATTGGGAAACGTTAAAACAACGGCCCTTCAAATTCATGATCAAAAAAATTTATTGCGCCGTCTCCAAAGAACTCTGCCCTTGGATTTAGCCCGATAATAACAAACCGCGCTAGAAATTGCGTAAAAAGCAGGAACTCTTAAAGAAAAGTTACCTGCCAAACATTCATTACTCGTGATACAAAAATTACAGATAATTCGCATACTTAGTTGCAATACAAATTCAAACATATGAGAAGGCTACAATCCACTGTGCGGATCGTCTGATACCCTATCCCATCCCATCCTTAAAATTAAAATATTTTCTTTATGGCGATGAAATATAGAAAATGTCATTGTCACGACATTTTGCTCAGATAGTTTATCAAAATCTTGCACATTTCGACAGAAAACAATGGTTTTCTTCTGCATTTGGTATCACGTAGGGTATTAAAATGGTTTTTGTAGGAAAACGCCTCCAAAAAGGGGGCGTGGGTTAAAATTATATACGTATAAATTGTTTATATTATCATAACTAATGATTTCGCATCAAAAGTTTTATCAAATATTTTAAAATTTGAACAAAAAAAAAAAACGGTTTTTACTGAAAACGCCCCCAAAAAGTGGGTGTGGCAAAAAGATTTGTAAAGACGAAACCTAAATATTAGGATTTTCTAAATTTCTTTTCAAAATTTGGTACCGTTGTACCAACAAAAACATTTGTCTTGAAAGTGGGTGTGGCAGTGGACGATTTCAAAGATTTTTACATTAGTTCTGCTTCGTCGGATAGAACAGTCTCTATACCAAATTTCAAAGGGCTAGCTCAAGATTTAAGGCCAACAAATCGGTGACATACAGACGGACAGACGGACAGACGGACAGACGGACAGACGGACAGACGGACAGACGGACAGACGGACAGACGGACAGACGGACAGACGGACAGACGGACAGACGGACAGACGGACAGACGGACAGACGGACAGACGGACAGACGGACAGACGGACAGACGGACAGACGGACAGACGGACAGACGGACAGACGGACAGACGGACAGACGGACAGACGGACAGACGGACAGACGGACAGACGGACAGACGGACAGACGGACAGACGGACAGACGGACAGACGGACAGACGGACAGACGGACAGACGGACAGACGGACAGACGGACAGACGGACAGACGGACAGACGGACAGACGGACAGACGGACAGACGGACAGACGGACAGACGGACAGACGGACAGACGGACAGACGGACAGACGGACAGACGGACAGACGGACAGACGGACAGACGGACAGACGGACAGACGGACAGACGGACAGACGGACAGACGGGCAGACGGACAGACGGACAGACGGACAGACGGACAGACGGGCAGACGGACAGACGGACAGACGGACAGACGGACAGACGGACAGACGGACAGACGGACAGACGGACAGACGGACAGACGGACAGACGGACAGACGGAAAGACGAACAGACAGCCCTGATTCGATCCATATACTTTGATTTTTATCTAGCAACATTTTTTTCTATGTTACAAACTTAATGTCAAAAGTAATATAATCTCTGGGTTAGGGTATCCAAAATTGTTTATAGACGAAATGCTTATACAAACATAAGCAATCTATTCTCCTCAAAAAATGTTTTTCGAATGCGATTAGATTTCGAGCTAAAATCGTTTTCCTTAGAAAACTAACAGTCCCGAAGGGATAGGGTCTAAAAACTCAACTTAACATTTTTGTGCCAACAAAATTTCGGCACCAGTACGATAAGTTTGGCGCCAAAAATTAACAACGGTTTTTAGTAGAGGGGTCAAAAACAAGCAGTTTTTACTATGGGAAGTGGGGGGAAGGTCTATCCCGCCCCGTTTAGGAGATATGGGCAATTTTCGAAAAAAAAGACTTGAGAAAAAAACAAAATATATTAAAAAATAACGGTAATACTTACACTTAAGTAGCACACCTTCCTTTTCAGCGAATACTTTGTTCTATTAGCTATTTTTTTAAATAAAAAAAAAAACAACTATGCACATTTAAAAAAATAACTGGTTTTAAACTCAAAATTTAGGAATATAATTTTTTAAAAATAAGTTGTATCTGTCATTTTTCAAAACTGTAAAATCATATTTAATTTTTGTTTTCTTAATAAAAAAACTGAAAACTTGGTGAGTTTATGTCTTCAAGTTTTTGAGAAAATTTAAAATTACTAAAATGAATTTGTTATACGGTTTTTCAACACGGACGCTACAAAAGTTGAGAGACAGGGACAGCAAACGACGCCTTATTTCTTGCCGCTCTTTCGACATTTCTCTTCAGCAAGTTTTGCCATTTTATGGTGAAAAGATATACGATCCAACAACGAGTCAAAATAAGTAAAATTTGCAACCGAAATTCGGAGTCAGTGGCCTCAACGTTAAGAGCGCTACGTAAAATTTATGGTCGTCATAATCGTTCTAGCAGATCAACAATTGAGCATCTAGTGGAAAAATTTGAATCCGCAGGCACAGTACAAAATGTTCCCGTACCAGTGAGACAAAGAAGTGCCCGTAGTGTCGAGAATATTGCTGCCGCTGAGGATTCAGTTGAAGAAAGCCCGAATGTGTTTCTCACACGTCGTCTGCGCCGTCGTTGTGGCGAATTTTGCGAAAAGATCTTGGCCTACATCCTTACAAGATTACATTGACTCAAGAACCGAAGCCGCTTGACCACCAGAAGCGTCGTATGTTCGTGAATTGGGCTGAGCAACAACTTGAAAATGATTCGGATTTTCAAAGAAAAATCATCTTCAGCGATGAGGCTCATTTCTGGCTGAATGGCTTCGTCAATAAACAAAATATGCCGCACTGGTCAGGCAGGAATCCACACGTACTCCATGAGTCATCATTGCATCCCGAAAAAATTACGGTTTGGTGTGGTTTATGGGCCGGCGGCGTCATTGGGCCGTACTTCTTCCATGATGATCAAGACCGGCACGTTACTGTGAATGGGAATTGCTACCATTCAATGATAACCGAATATTTTTGGCCCCAATTGGATGATATGTACTTGGAGGACATATGGTTCCAACAGGACGGCGCCACAATCAACACAGCGAATGCCACAATCAATTTAGTGGAGAGCGTGTTATCTCACGAAATGGTCCAGACGCTTGGGCGCCTCGGTCGTGCGATTTGACGCCGTTAGACTATTTCCTGCGGGGCTACGTCAAGTCTATTGTCTATGCCAACAAGCCAGCGATGACTGATGAACTTCGTACGACTATCGAACGTGAAATTGCACACAGTACCGGCCGATTTATGCTTGAAAACCGTCGAAAATTGGGTTCAGCGTCTGGACTTCTACAAGCGTGCCCGTGCCCATACATAATGGCATCGAACGTACTTTCACAGGAATAAAGAATTTCATTGATATCCAAAACCGTTTTTGTTTTATTTAAAAAAAAACTTTTGTAGCGCTCTTATTGAAAATCAAATAACAAATATAAACAGTGAGATGCCTATGGGGGCATGCTGCCCCCTGCAACCCGCTGGATGGGTTCACTGTAGGATTTGGGATGGGTGTGAGGTTTAAATGTAAAATGTAATGCACTTGATTTGTTTTACTTTACTTACAAAGATGAACGTTCATCCTCTAAGTGTATACCAAAAAACAAAAATCATACAAAAACATATCATACCCTATCGCATCGCTTTCTTAAAATAAATACCCCAAACAATAAAACGCCTCCAAAACGTGGGCGTGGGTTAAAATGATATATCGAAGAAATGTTCATATTATCATAACCAATAGCCTTAAATTGTGAGCTATGATAATGGAATTTGGTACATGTGATCCTTGTACGTGCTGTTCGAAGTCGGCAAAGTTTTAAACATTTCAAAAAAAAAAATGTAAACAAAATCATTGGCTATGGGTATATAAACATTTTTCCTGTATATAATTTTAACCCATGCCCACTTTTAAGAGGCGTTTTCATACAAACACCATTTGTATACATAGTATAACCAGGCGTAAAACTTTGTTTTTTTTTATCGAACCGTACAAGATTTTGATAAACTGTCTGAACAATATGTTCTGACAATGACATTTTCTCTATTTCAGCGCCATAAAGCCGACATTTTGGTGGTATTTATGTCAAGGATGGGATGGGATAGGGTATTAAACGACCTGCACAGCGGATTGTAGCCTTCTCATATAATGATCATAATTTTGAGTTTGCATGCAAATTTTTCAGCAATTATTGACACAAATAGTTGAATTTAAATTGAGGATTAACTAATTAGGTCTCAGCGATCTCGTTTGAGATCAATGTAAAAAAAAAATTTCCTATTTTTTTGTGAGCGGCTGGTACGAAACCGTTAGGATATTATATTTGTTTAGCATATACTCTAATAAATAAGAGCCATTGTAGTAGGCTATGGTTTTCACTTCGTTGGTAAAGCGCATTTGAATTCGGAGTAATCAGTGCGTCGTAAATCGATTTTCGTATAGTTTTTATTATAAAGTGAATTTAAGATAAAAGGTAATTTGTTTGGCATATTTTACTCTTCAAATATCTTATCAATGATGTTGTGAAAGTTACGAGTCGATATGTTTACCATTTGGCGTAAATATCTATATGTAAACATTACTGATCTCGATCGATACCGCTGGGACTTTTCGTTATGTTCTAATATATGTAACATGTTTGCATCGTTCTTTCAATCAAACTTTACTTTGGATTCTTTAAAGTCGATAAATGCATTGAATGTCTCTAAAATTGTTGACATTGGTTCAATAAGATTAACAAAAGATGAAATTCTCAATGAACTAGGTAACTTAGACACCAATCTTAGCATTGCACCGGATAACATTCCAGCGATGTTCGTAAAGATGTGTAGGTTTAATCTATTAAAACCTCTTCAACAAATTTTTACTGCATCTCTAGATTCTGGGATATTTTTAGATTGTTGGAAGTTTTCATTCATAACGCCCATATATAAATCAGGATCCAAGCAATGTATAGAAAACTACAGACCCATTGCCAAACTACAATTGATCCCAAAGGTCTTTGAATCACTTGTCAAAAAAAGATTATATATTATGGTTCGAAATCACATTTCAATATTTCAGCATGGGTTTATGAGTGGAAGATCCACTTCCTTAAATCTATCCCTGTTGACAAACTTTTGCACTAATAGTATGGAAAATAGGAAACAAGTAGATGTTATATTTACGGATTTTTCAAAAGCTTTTGACAGAAAAAACCACTCAATTTTAGTTCAAAAACTTAAAATGATAGGTTTTCATTCTAATTTATTAAAGTGGATTGAATGTTACCTAACAAATAGAGTTAAGTTTGTTAAAATTGGTTCAAGCAAATCTAGAAAAATATTTAATTTTTCCGGTGTACCTCAAGGTAGCCACCTGGGACCTCTCTTATTTCTTCTTTTTATAAATGACTTACCCTCACAAATAACTTCTTCAAAGTGTCTAATGTTTGCCGACGATGTTAAAATATATGAAATGGTAAATTCCTTGTCGGATTGTATCGCCCTACAAAAAGATATTAGTAACTTATCAAATTGGTGTGATATAAACAAATTGCCATTTAATATATCTAAGTGTTCTGTCCTTACGTTCACAAGGTGTCATTGTCCTATTATCTTTGATTACACGATCACAAACACTGCTCTTAAAAGAGTTTTTAATCAAACAGATTTAGGAGTAATTTTAGATTTTAAAATGCATTTTGATTACATTATTTCCAAAGGATATTCTAAGCTTGGGTTCCTTTTTCGAAATTCAAATGATTTTCGCTGCCCATACACATTGAAATCGCTTTTTATTAGTTTTGTTAGACCTATACTCGAATATTGCTGCGTAGTTTGGTGTCCATGCTATAATAATAGCATGATTCGTATTGAAAAAATTCAAAAAAGATTTACTCGGTTTGTTCTTCGTAAGTTAAATTAGTCTCTGCCTTTGCCACCTTATGTAAATAGATGCGCTCTTATAAAATTACAACCTCTTTATACAAGAGGGAAATTCTTCTTTATTTCACTTGCAAGGGATGTTGTTACGGGTCATATTGATTGCATCCCCTTACTATCTTTTTTTAATGTTTATGTTCCAGCACGTCCACTTAGACCTAGGCTGCAGTGTTATTTTGCCATACCAAGACATGAAACAAATTATGGTCGTAATGAACCTGTCACAAACGCATGTCTTTATTTTAACCAATATGCAAATGCAATCGACCTTAATTTGAGCAGAAATGCTTTTAAGATTAAGATTTTCGAAGCAATTAAATAATAAAGATAATGTATTACTTAATTTTATATATAATATTACTATATCATTCTAGCCTAAGAAAGTTAAATGTACTTATAGATGAAATAAATAAATAAATAAATGAATACTTGCAGTCGGAGAGAATAGAGGCTGCTTTATTGGCATTGCCGCCCGATGTAGACGAGCTTACAGATGGAGAAAATATTGAAGAGGATAACTTGGAAGTTCCAATTGTTGTGGATATTCCAGGTACTGTGGAGGTTTATGTACCAGATGATGAAGTTGGTAAAACGTTTCTATCAAGCCCAAGCAGTGCGAAGAAATTAAAGTCAACTCCAGTAAATTGGTCTTCGAGTGACCCTACTTATTGCTTTCCGAATATAACTGATACAATCACTTGTGAAAGTGTAAAAATAGTTTTACGTGGCAAAAGTGTTGTAGAAGTTTTTGAATTTTTTTTTATAATTCTGTTTTGGAACTTATCGTAAATGAAACTCTACGTTATGCTCATCAGACAAAAAACAACATATCTTTTACTATCACTAAGGATAATGTAAAAGTGTTTATTGGAATTCTGTTATTTTCGGGATATCATTCTTTGCCAAGTCAAAAAGACTATTGGTCCAAAGATGACGATCTAGGAGTGCAAATTGTAAAAGACGCTATGAGCAGAAACCAGTTTTTATCGATAAAAAGTGCTCTTCATTTTCAAAACAATGCCTTAGCAGTTTCAAAATAAGACCCTTGATGGATTTGATGTGTAAGAACTTTCAAAAGTGGAGCGTTTTTCACCAGGACTTGTTAATTGATGAAATGATAGTTAGGTATTATGGCCACTACCATGTGTGGTCAAGATGGTTATTGCTACAATTTTTCACTTTACTGCGGAAAGTCATCTAGTGGGAAACTAGACACACCTCTTGGATCAAGGGTAGTTTTGGAAATGCTGCAGTGCGTTGAAGATCCCTCTAAGCACCGAGTTTTTTTTGACAATTTTTTTACTGGGTACAAACTACTTATTGTTTAGAAAAACAAAGGTTTTCGAGCAACAGGAACCATAAGAGAGGTGCGAACTAAAAAGTTCCCATTGATAAATGACAAAGATATGCAAAAAGAGGAAAGGGGGTACTACGACACCAAGTTTGACAACGAAAACAAAATTTTGATAGTAAAATGGAAGGATAACAAGTGTTTCTCTGTAGCTACGAACTTTGACACTGTTCTTCCCTTGTCACAAGTGAAGCGATGTGGGTCAACCGAATGTAATAAACTGTTACAAAACATAATTATATGGGAGGCGTTGATCATCACGATTGGCTCTTGGAAAAATACACAATTGCTATTCGTGGCAAAAAATGGTACTGGGTGCCTTTTTACAAGAATGGTTGATATGGCTGTGGTGAACACGTTTACTTTATATAAAAGGATAAGCGAGGACAACACGATTTCTATAAAATATGTAAGGAGAGAAATTGCCAGGACTTATCTAAAGTTGGGAAATGATATAAGAGTCGCTCGTGGTCGCCCAACATCAACACCATCATCTTCGCGTTCTAAGGTCTTACCAGGAATAAGATATGATGGCAAGAACCATATTTTAGACAAAATATCTAACCAGCGGCATTGCCAAGTAGACGGATGCACAGGAAGGCCCAGAACATTTTGCGCAAAATGTGATGTATCACTATGTATTTCTTGTTTTAAAACTTTTCATAATATGTAAAATAAAAAAAATAATTTTTAGACGTTTTTTATATTATAGTGCTAGGGTTGATACGGAGCTTCGACTCCGAATCCGATATGTCGGAACCTCCGGTTTAAATTACACCTCCGAATCCGGCTTCGGTTCCGATATAATCACATCGGAGGTTTTTCGTTCAGAATCGGTGACCACCGATAAACATGAACGACAAAGAATTATCGAGTTGCGACATGTTACACTTACAATACAATACGGCTGTCTTTTCACTGTTTTATTTACTTTAAATGAGTAGGCGAGATTTGCATTGAAGTTAAGAGTGCGTGCGTCAGACGTGAGAGTTAGTTAATGATTAGTTGATTTAGTAAACAGATAATTTGCCGTTTATTAACTAAAGACTTTATTAACTATGAAGCCTAAAACAAGTGTAATATGGAGCTATTTCAGTGAAATTGATTCGGATACGGGGAAGTGCAATATTTGTGAAAAAAAATACTCCAGGAAAGGTGGCACCACGACATCGTTAAAAGGACATTTGAAGTCGCTGCATACTGATAAATATGAAGAACAAAAAGTTAGTTACTAAAAGTGTCTCAAAAACTCCATTAGAAGAAGCTAAAAAACAGGTATCATTGCACGACATCTTGAATAAGAAGCAAAAATGGGATGCGTCGCATTCTAAATCTAAAGAAATTGATAAATTAATTTCCGAAATGATCGCCTTAGACGACCTTCCCTTCAGTTTTGTAGAAAGTATAGGATTTCGCCGGCTCGGGCAAAATATTGTGCCAAATTATAATATGAGAGGACGCCAGTTTTTTAACCGACAATATCTGTAACGAATTATATTTTAAAATTGCTAATAAAATTACCGCATTACTGAAAAACTTCCATAAATTGTCATTCACCACGGACATTTGGTCTGAGCCAAGTGCTAATGTATCGTTAATAAGTTTAACGACACATGGAATAACCGAATAGTTCGAACGCGTTAGAGTTATTTTAAAATGTCAACCGCTGTATGAACGTCACACTGGAAATATAATCGCTGAAGAACTTAAGCACATGATGCATGAGTGGAAAATTGAAGACGACACAATTCACTGCTGCGTTCGTGACGGTGAGTCAAATATGGTACGAGCAATGCAGTTAATTAATATTCCTGATGTGTATTGCACTGTACATCAACTACAGCTTTGTGTTCGAAATGCTTTAAGCAAAGACAACAATGTCACAACTTTAATAGCTAAATGCAAGAACATAGCGACACATTTCAGCCACTCACTTATTGCACGGTCTGAATTACAAAAAATTCAGAAAGAGCAACTTAACCAGCAACCTTTGGGTGTAATACACGATTGTAGTACAAGGTATTACAATTAAATTATCATTAACTATTGCATTTTGCTATTCTAATCTAATCCGATTCTATTTATTTTTAGGTGGAACAGTACCTTTTATATGATAGAGCGTTTGATTAAGATCAAGGATTCGATCTGCTTATATGCTAGCAAGCAAAAAATTCCACAAAATTCGCCAGAAGAATGGCTACACCTCGATGGATTAGTGGCAGTGTTACAGCCATTTGAAGAAGTCACCAGAAATATGAGCGACAGCAAAGCCAGTATTTCTTCTGTAATTCCTTTATTTCACGTGCTCAAACAGAATCTTCAAAATCAAATGCAGGTATCCGAGACTAAACCCAAACCCAATGTAATAATAAAAATAATCACAAGTTTAATTAATGACTTAAATGCAAGATTTGGTGAACTACACACTAATCATTTATTTGCACTTGTTACATACTTAGACCCGCGTTATAAACTAAAATTTTTTAATGAAGTTGTTAAAGAGCAGGTGGAATCCCAATTATTGCATTTGCTTGATAAGTTTGACTTTGACTGCACTGAAAAAACTAAACTTGACACGGAAATTATATTAAGAAAGGACAGCGATTCACCTGTAATTAAAAAGTCAAGAATTGAACCGGATGATCCCACCACTAGTTCTCAGTCTCGAACGTTTCAAAGCACGCCAGTGAGTTTTCATTCTTGTCTGGCCAATATTCTTATGAACAGTGATGAAGAGGAGGATAGTTCCGAGACTGATTCTGCTGCGGGCAACAAACTTTTTATTTGGAGAGCGCTTTTAAATGAATACAATAGAGAAAGGCGACTCAAGTGGACAGAAGATCCTTCGGTGTGGTGGAAAGTAAATACAAAGTTCCATGTTTTGAAGCCAATTGTGCGACAATTATTGTCAGCTCCACTAGGGTCCGTTCCGATCGAACAACTATTCAGTGGAGCAGGTTTGATTTATAGCCCACTACGGAACAGATTGGATGGCGACAAAGCAGCTAAGTGGTTGTCTATAAAATATCATTTACCCATTTTGAAGTTTGACTATTAGTCTGTAATTTTATTAAGTGACAATACAATTTTGTTTTGTATTTTTTTTTTGTTAATTTTCTAATAAAAATTGATTTTTCAAATTTTATATTTTAATAATTAATTTGTGTCTGCGTGCGACCTCCGCCTCCGACTCCGATTCAACCTCCGCGGAGGTCGGTATGAGGCTTATGACTCCGACTCCGACTCCGGTAAAACCACCTCCGTAACATCCCTGTAATATAGTCCCAGTGATCTCAAAAGAGATCAGCTCATGAAACATAGAACCCTTACCAAAAAATTATAATTTTTACAAAAAAAAGTAATTTACTCTATTTCTAAGCCGGGGTTATAAATATGGAAGGTTTGTATTAAAAAAAAATAATTCGGGACTTAATGGGTTAAATAACTGGTTCTGGCTTTCTAAAACGGGATAGTATTTCATTGTAAGTGGTGCCGTTGTTTTTTTTTTATATTTTATTTTTATTTTCGTTTTAAGTCGTTTGTTTTTTTTAAATTGCCTCTACCTAATAAAAGGGGTGACCCCCCTTTTCCATACTTAAAACTGATTGTTTTTGACTCCTCTACTAAAAACCGTTATCAACTTTTGCCGCCAAACTTATCGTACTCTCCCCAACTTTCCTATACAAAGTAAATCCGAGAAGAGCAACCAAATAGACATGGCTCTACAGTTCATCATAATATGCGAAAAATTAAAAAAAAAAAAAAAAATTACCAATATACACAAGGGACAGCTCTGATGGAGGCTATATACTCATCTCAATCGGGTTTGCGCGAAAAACAAGATAAAAAAAAACAACAAAAACAACATACAGCAGTGACAAAAGCTTTTTTTCTTTACTTAGATAACTGCTCTCTTAATTTATATATGTGTACCGTGCACGCAGGCTTCGTCATCGTCTCTACTTAGTCTGTGACTTTTTTGTTGTTATTATTATTTTATGATTTTTTTTTTTTAATAAATAAAACTTTAAATTAACAATCATACGATAGAATACAACGACGACGACAAAGACCAATAAAGCAGAAAAAGATAAAAAAAAAATCAGAATATTGTACTAGATACTATCCCGATTGGCTCGGGGACGAAAGCATTTGAGAATATATGCGTGATGTTCGTATTATGCTCGCTGTTATAACAAATAATTTTTTTTTTTAATACCATTACGAATTCTAGTTGTCTTGCAGTTGCAATGTACGCGATCGTGCACGTAGATGGCGCTGTTATTGGCGGCCGGTTCACAGCAACACCGCACCAGTCGTGTTTGCCAATATTCTACATCTGTGGCTTTATCGAATTTGAACGCTTCGCGGTACACGGTATACCGCTTTGCTATCTAAACTGATTGACTGTATGCGAGGCGGTTTCTGGTGTGACTGTGTGTACGCGCAGCGGGTTGACTTAATACGTTTTGTTTCTCCCTTCGTTAAGTGAATCTGAAGAGTTGAAGAGTTAAAACTGATGGCCACCATATCGGTACCGAAGGGAGTCGATTTCTAGTTGGTTGTTGATGATCGCGGTTGCTTGCGCGAAAATACGAAAATTTCCAAAAAAAAAAAAAAAATAACAAAAAAAAACTAATAATACTGGCGAACAAAAATTGAGAGTGACGTTGTGTGTGAGCTTAAGTGGTGTTTGCAGTTTACGGTCGTTGTGCAAATCAGGTGGAAAATCCTTTTTTTTTGCAAGTGTGTGTTTTTGTTGTTTTTTGTTGATTTGTGAAATTTCTAATAAAATGTTATCCTGACATGAGTCCCCATAGTCGGGCGTTGAATTAAACTCGCCGTACTTTTTTTTTTTGCGGATTTAATTTTGTTTTTGTGTTTGATATTGATAAAACAATTGGCAAGATGGCAGAATCCGGTATTGATCTGGGTTTTGATTTCAACATCGATTACCTCGAGGAGATCGCAAGAACTGGTATCAATGCACAGAGCCTGGAGTTTTATGAGCTCAAATCCCGGAATCCACCACCGGATGATGTGTAAGTTTTGTTTAAATGATAACACACTGAAAAATGTATCTTTTTGCACAGTAGGTACCTATTATATTTTTTTTCAATCGGTCACGTGTAGAAAAATAGTACACATTCGATTTTGAGGGGTGGTTTGGTAAGACAAAATATAAAAAAAAAAAAAAAATGATCCGAAGAAAACATGAAGCACACACAATATAAATACTGAAATGAAGCTTTAATTGAAATCATCTGTGTTTTGTCAGCTCCATTACCGCAATTGTCACGTCGCGCCGCCATAATCGAAGTGGCAGATCATGCTAAAGCTTCGACTTTGCGCGTGCTGCGTTGAGACGGTACCGTCTACGTCGCCTTGCGTCGTTCAAATAAAATCACCGAAGAGCTAAAGCTCTTGCGGTGTTTTCCATGCATAAACTGGTATCGGGGGATGGGTCTCTTGGAGACAGTAATTTTTTTTGCTCGAGGGTTTAATTTTTCGTTTCGTTTTTTTGGCGAAATAATTTTTTTTTTTTGTTTACGTATGTTAATTGGGTGGTGGAGTGAATATTGTTTCAGTCTACTTTCTATTTTTCTACGTCTTGTACGGGTAAACCACCTGTTGCATGGTGATTGCCATTTGAGGCAATTTGAGAGGTTCTTTTAGTTGAGAACGGTTTCTGTATGACAACAAGATTTTTCGGTTTTTATGAGGGTCAAAGAAGTATCCGAACACTGGACGAAAATTGATTAGATACATACGCTGCATTTGTATACATCAATTAAAAAGCTAGAATATGAACTTGTATTTAATTGAAATGGAAACGAGCAGTATAGCCTGCCTCCGCACATAGCCTAACTAGCCATTCAACTCGATTTCGCGAAATATTTACCTCAATTAAGCCACTCGGGTTTGTAGATCATAACCAGTGTGTCGACAAACATGGTTACGTGTTTGGAATGAGAAAATATTTGCTCTTGATTTTGATCCGTAGCCGCTGAAAATGCTTTTCGAAGATGTAGACTTTGAACAGTAAGGACATAGCAATTTGTAAGCAAACAAAAACATACTCTATTCTTTGGAGGTCATTTAAAAGTCTGCAATCTTCACAACTCCATAACACTGGGGCCGTTGAGCAGGTGACTGGTGTGATCAGGGTTATTCAAGATGCGCCAAGAGATCTCATCCGATGTTGTTTGGCTCTAATTTTTCGATTTTTTTTCTTGTTTTTGTTTATCTGAACCTTTAGAATTTTATTGGTCAAGTCGAGAAGATGGTATCGGTCGTATGGGCGCCCCGTCACCCCGTGATTGCCATACGGGCTTTTTTTATGACATTTTTCATCACTTCAGCATGAACTTCGGGCGACAGATTCTCGCACTCGTGTCGAATGTTGTCCTTGAGGCCTTCTGGGGTCTCAGGCTTGTTCACGTAAACACAGGACTTCAAAGAACCCCACAAAAAAAAATCTGGAAAGGTTAAATCGGGCGATCTTGCAGGCCAGTGCAAATCGCCAAAACGAGAGATGAGGCCACCCGGGAACGGCGCCTTCACAATATCGGTTGTGGCTCGCACAGTGTATGCCGTTGCTCCGTCCTATTGGAACAACATGTCCTTCAGTCCTAATTCGTCCAATTGCGGCAGAAAAAACTCGGCTAACATGGCCCTGTAGCGCGCACCGTCCACTCGTTGTCGTTTGACCATAGGCGTTCTCGAAAAAAATGGCCAGATAACTCATTCAGCGTTAACAGCGCACCATGCGGTAACTTGAAGCGGGTGTTATGGCTCCTCGTGCATTACTTGTGGATTTTCGGTGCCCCAGAAGCGATAGTTTTGTTGGTTCACGTACCCGCTGAGGTGGAAATGACCCTCATCGGTCGAAAAATTTGGTCGAAAAATCTTCCACTTCGTCCTCGAGATAAAGGATGGCTTGGGCGTAGGTTACACGCGTTTGGCGGTCGACAGGCAGCAGCTGATGCACGGTCTGGACTTTGTACGGGAACATGCGCAAGTTTTTGATCGAAATTCTCCTTAGGGATGACCGGCTGATGGCTAATTGCGAGGCACGACATCTGTTCGATGTTTCTGGCAACAGCTCGGCATCCTCGGCAACAGCGGCGATATACTCGGCGCAAGGGGCGCTTCGCGGCCGTACGAGACGTTGCCAAGAGTTGCAAGAGTGTTGCGGCAAAAATTTGTTTTTTGTTACTTCAAGTCATGGAATATTCAACCCTATCAAGGTATCCGTTTAAAGAATTTCCGAAACGAAAGTCAGTCCTTATCGGAACTCAGGTCACCATCGGAAAATCCATTGCGGAACAAAATAAACGAAGCATGCATTGGCTTATGTTGAACAATCTTCCAGTTGTCTTCTTCTTGTTCTTTTTGTCGTTTTTTTTGTTTCTTAAACACGATCTTGTAGTAATACACAAAATAATTGTCTTTATTATTTTAGTCACAATTTTGTGGTGGTTTGCATTTTCGTAAGAACTCGGCAATAATTTTTCGTCTGAGAACTTCCGAAGAAATTCAACGCGTAATGGAAAATTTGTTGACTTAACGCATTAGGCTGTCGCAATGGTGTTTCATGGATCTCTAGTGGATTTTCTGCGTGAAATGTTCCTCGGCGGTCATTAAAATTTGCTTCCCAAAAAAGAAAAAACAGGTTGGGTGTCAACTCTTTGGCCATATTCCAAGCGACGCGACATAGATGTTCTCTCTGCAATATTCTGAGATTGAGTTTCACTTTTTATGGAAACAAATGGAAATCATCCATCAATATTCACTGCAAATTTGTTTCAATGGCGTTGAATTGCTAAGCGCAGTTTCGACTCGCAAATTTTTACGCGTTCCCTAATATTGGACTTCCAGTTGAATTACAATCAGAAATGGAATCAGTACTTGGTTAGTTCTACAAATTTTAGACTGACAATTTTAAACTTCGTAGTGTCAATGTGGGAGACTTTGCCCCTCCTAATGAAAGAATACGCTTTGGGATTTTACAGTCAGTCACTGAGTGACCAGTGCTAGTTTAGTTCTACAAATTTTAGACTGACACATTAAAACTTCGGAGTGTCAATATGGGAGACTTTGTATTTCCTACTGAAAGAATACGCTTCGGTTTTTTACACTCAGGTGTAGAGCACTGATGGATCATATTGTATTAGCTCTTTGATAGTTTCTTATTAAGTTACTACATATAATGTCATCAGCTGATGCAGTCGCCTTACGGCCTACTTTTCTTGCTCGTTTTTTTGTTAACTAACTCCACCGAACAGGTGATAGGGCATCTCCTTGTGGAGAACCACAGCTGACATATTATTCTGAAAAGCCCATATGTCGAAAGCCATTATCTTTTCTTTTTTTCGCGGAAGCCGTACTTTACAACCAACACAGCGATGTATTCATTCAATATGCTTTAAATCATACTCCGGATAGGCTCCTTAGGCTATGTCCTCAATCTTGTTGGTTAGGTGAGGTTATGCTGGCTGTACACCTGAACCACTCTAATGCAGTTGTGTCTCAATATATCTGCTTATATGTTAACCATCTCGAGGTTTCTATAAAACGGAGTATGTTACCAATATTTTTGTATTCCAGGTGACGTAGGTTGTTAATTTGATAGGAAATTACCTTCGAGCTTAAGTCTTCTTCTACGCAGTTTTCATTGTTAGCAAAGCCTTTTCTATCGCGTGTAGGCCTATTCGACAGCCTTTTGAGATTAACCAACATTTACGAGTTTTTTTTAAGTAAAACTTCTTTTGTGACAGTATGAATTCGATTTTATGAAACAAAAAAGCGTCACGAAAAGAAGGATATACTAGTATTGCAATCAAGCCGGCCGTTGGTATGCTAAATAGGGATCTAAGATCGGAAGTGCATAGCCGGTTGGTATGCTATTTAACCTAAGTGTGTGATGTCATCTCATCGTGTTGAAGAACGAGGAAGATTGAAGAGATAGTGGCTGTCATAGCATAAAGGACGTTGATGCTCCAGCACCCCAAGAAAGAGTGGTTGTGTGCAGTAGCAAAGAGTATAGAACTACATAGAGTAAGCATCAGAGCTAAACATTTTGTAGCTGTATCAGATGCGGGCGGTAAGTTCGAAGGGGAAACTTCTTCGATCTTATGCGTCGGCTATATTGTTGTTTCATGCTGGGGTAGCAATGTGAACACTGGGGTTTCAATATCAGAACCCCACATAGAAAATTTTTGTTGTATGAGATGCGCACTCTATGTAGTTCTATATTGTTTGGTAGAAGGTACAATCTCTGCCAACAAGTATATTTGCGTACGCGGCATTGTGTGTGAGCCAAACACACCGGGGAGTCCAGGAAAACCAATATTCCTCGTTGTAAGGAATCAATCGAAAGTTGTTGAATATATGGATCCGAAATTCGGCAACATGTTCATACAAAAGATTCTGTTCACGGAGAATTTTGAGAATAAATGGCTAAAATGCTTATTTTCCTCTAAGAAGGAATAAATTTTGACACAAGCATGGTGACTAAAGACTTCATAATTTTAACCTGCTCAACAGCTCGCTAAAATGTATCCAGTGGATAATTTTTGACATTTGATATACCTATTGTGGGGTGACAGAGATGGAAAGCACCTGCAGATATGTCAAAAATTAGCAAGTCGATAAAGTTTAACCAACATTTTAACGCAATTGACACACGGCCTAAATGTTGAAATGAAATCTACCATAAATTTGTTTCGGCGTGGGTTAGTTTTTGACAAGGGGTGTTTCTGACGTCCGAAGTCTGTAATTGAAGCTTGAACTTGAATCCAAATAGGTAGCTTTGATTGTGTTTCTAAGTTTATGTAATGAGTGACAATGGAGATGTATGTTTGCAATTGGAATGCTGCCTCTACGAATGACGGTGTTTTAAAAATGACCATATTTTCGAAACGAGATGTTATCGAAAACGGACTCTGGCATTTGTGGTTGCAATACTTTGAAAAGGACAGATTGAACGAGAGAGGCTGCAAGATGAGGATGGAAATTGGTATGTGGTCTGATTGTTCCAGATGGGCTGACATGTCAGATTTGACGAAATTTTCAGTGGTATTGGCTAAGATTGCATTTTGAATGTTTGTGTTTTTGGATTGATAGATAGGCTTGGTTGAATTTTGTGAGCTATTTACAAGGAAGAGGGCTCATCTTCATCCTGGAGCTCTTGCCGATAATGGCGATATTTGTGTGATAGTCATTCCAATAAAAGTGACTGCAATGACGTAGTGACAAGCGCGGGGTCCCTGGTTTAAATTCCGAAAGTGGCAAGGCTTACGCTTTTTTGCACTGCTATAGCTCTTGCGAAAGACTGACAAATATCCAAGACTAACACTGTCATGAGAAGATGTCCTCATCTTTTTGGCAAAAATAATAACTTTGCACCAACAAATGAAGGGAGATACTATGTTTGATGCCAAATATTTTATTTTCTTAATAACAATGGCGCTAACGATTTATATTGGAATGCCAAATTCATGCAGACATCTGGGATGGAATTGTGTAATAATAGATGTGTAATAGATAGAGGCTTACGAAGTAGTTCAGATGATTCCTTCGTAAGAAGACGAAACGCTTTTTCCCCTAAAAAGATGTAACGATCCATTCGAAAGAAGATGAATTGAGAATAGTGTAACATCGAATTACCGAATGTTAATAGCAAACGAATGCTCTCTTTCTCTCTCTCTGTATTCATCTCATTTTCGTACAAATTACTTAGAATACAGTTTCACTTATCTACCGCGTCTGAGCTCCCCCTTGAGATAGCCTACAATTTGATTTCTTGATCGCATCCAATCTTGAGTTATAGAACACTTCTACTTGTGTTAGAATGCCCCAGCCGTGGGATGGCTAAAATCTTTTTTAACAGCCCCTCTCTCACGAGTAGTATTACTTATTGTCAACACTCAAGATAAAACTCTAGGTCGCGCAATCGTTCAGTAAGTCTGACATGAATGGTTCTTAAAAACTAAAACTGGGTTCTATGACCTAACATGCCCTCTGTTTCAAAAAAACATTTTTTCATGAATGTCAAGGGTGAGCTAGGATGGGCCTGTCTGACTGGGAAGTTATAATATGTCAGTAGCGATCCGATTTTGCTCGTTCTACTAGGTTAGGTTGGGTTGGTCGGTCGATAATGAAGATAGTGTTCATCTTTTCTTATCGCACTCAGGTCAAATGTCCATTTATATCAGTTCATTGCCAACCGTGGAATGTTGCGAACCCGAAATGATAGCAAATTGGTTTTCGAATAGATCCGCTAGGTTATGACAAATATTGCTCTGAATGTGGCACAAAAGGTTAAGGGTATCTTAAGATGCATTTTTCAATTATAGCTTTCCAGAAAGTTGTATTCATTGAGCATGTCCACCAGAGTCATATTCCCAGTTTCTTTAAAAGAATTTTTCCGTCACATTATTCACATCTATTTCGATTTTTCTGAACCACGTATCATCGCCCCATCCAGCTCCGGTGTAGCTGTGTTTATCATTGCACTAATCGGCCCATCAAATACTTCCTGTTAATAACATAAAAAAAATTTTTATTACTGCTTAAACGTAAAACAAAACAAACATTTATTTATAAATCATTTAGATCAATATCAGTCGATGATATAAAAAAAAAAAAAAAACATAATCACAGATATTATAAATATAAGCAGGTTAGGAACCATTCCGAAAAAAAAAACGATTTAAAGTCTCATAGCTTTTTATTCTTGGTATATAGTCTTGTCGTTATCTTTACACAGTCATCTGATAAGATTAAGCCGAATCTTACTTTTCTGATGGATTTACACTTTATGGCTTTTTATCGGGTATACAATGTGGCCAGAGGTCAATATCAGCGATCTGAGACGCGCGTTTATACACGCGTCTTCCCACTTAGGTTGTATTCACTTTGTAACCTAATCAGGAGTAAATGTATGTCTCATCTAAACGTTCGTGCTGTCAGTTGGTTAGGATGACACATGCGTTCTATATTTTATAGTTTTTTTTTTCTAATTAGCTAAAGTTACCCTTAAAAGTCCTGATAGTGATCTTGCGTGTCCTGACATTAAGGCAGCTTTTCTTTGTGAAGACTGAGTCAATCGTATAATCTGCAGTCCTACTTATGGATAAAGTGAATAGCCTACATAAGCTGCTCCGACATCTCCGAGCTGGGCAAGCCGACAGGCCAACAGCCACAATCCCGTTGTAGCAATTTGTATCGTGCCACACCATATCAAAGGTTTGCGAGATGTCTAGAAATGCGCTTGAGCAAATAACTTTCCCTTCGAATGGTTTCTCGAAAACGTCAGTGATTCTTCATCCTAGTTATATCCTATCAAAAATGTTGGAGAAGATAGGAAGAAGCGAAATCGATTCATAAAATTTTAATTTTTTTGGCGGTTTTAATGGTTTCGAACGCATTATCACTTCCGCAACTTTCCATTGGTTTGGAACGTGTTTTAATCTGAGCGCAGCATTTATTATATGGAGAAGCTTAGTTAATTCTTTGATAGGTGGAGCTTTGAAGTACTGCTTCGGTGATCATTTCATACCCAGGAGCTTTCTTAGGCTTTAGATTCTCGATCTCAGTATAAGTTCTCTTAGTGTTGCTCTTGTGAGTGATAAATCGTCAATTAGTTGTTCCGTCCTATTGAAATTGACATGAATCGCTTGATCATCGATGTGTTTAGAGCTTCATCCTGGAATCTAGTTGAATGCTTTGAAACAATCTTCTTGTCAGAGCATAAGCCCCCTCTAGCCCTGGCCATACAAGCATCCACACTTTTACAAAAATACAGAAACTTGTCAAGCCAGATGCCAAGGTATTTGACTTCACTTCTCACCGCCAGCGGCTGTCCAATGGTATACATTTTTTTTCCAGTTTTTTTTTTCTGTTATCGTAAGAAGCCCTTTGCAATTGGGTCCTGAAGAGAATTGTTTCGGTTTTTTGGAAATTGATCCTCAATTTCCAATCATCGCAATATCCCTTAATGTGATCGAAGTCGCGTTGCAAAAGTGTGTTGATGACTTCGATTTTCGGACCTGATCTGTACGCCACTAGATCATCTGCATACGCTGTAGCTCTGAGAGAACCTACAAGATCACTTGTGTAAATGTTAAACAATATCGGGGAGTTCGCCGCTCCCTGCTGTAAACCGTTTTTAATTTCAAAGATATTTCAGCATTTCATAAATCATAAATCATACAAGGTCAGCTTGTAGAAAAGTGCCTCTAACCATACGGTGCCGAAAGCCTTCTCAAAGTCAACCGGACAGGCCAATGTGCACTATTTTTTGGACTTATTCCATTGAATGTCGGACACTAGTTTCCACGCGGCATGAATGGTGTCATGCCTCGCTCGAAAACCAAACTGATTTTCCGGAATAATTTTATTTTCCTCGACCCACTTAAACAGAGCTCTATTGACTATCTTTTCGAAAACCTTGCTTACATTCGGCAGAAGGCTTATTGACCGAAGATTATGTGGGTTTGTTTTGTCCTTGTCCTTTTTAGGGATAGGATGTAGCACCACCGTTTTCCAGTGCACCGGATAATGTGCATTATTCAGTGCATAGTTGAACAGGGTGGTGAAAATATCGACTGCTTCTACTGGCAGGTGTGTCAATACAACGTTTGGGACACCGTCCTCTCCCGCCGACTTTTTATTTTTCAGTGATACGAAGATGGAGGATCCAGGAGTTCATATTTTTGCACGAACAGCATCAGGCAGTTGGCAACTATGCCATTTGAAAGGTTTTCGTCATTGAATAGCTTGGAGTTCCGTACGTAGATAAAAGTGATTCAGAAAGGCTCTATCCTCAACATCGCGATTTAGGTGAACAGGGCTGTTCACGGTCTCAAAAATAGCGCCTATCGAATTCGCCTTCTCCTGCGGATCTTCGATCGTGAAAAAACCGTTGTTCTAGTCAACACTTTCCGGACTTATACCAACAGCCTCCAACTCGTCGATGTTGTGTGTCTTTGACAGCAAATACTTAGTCTTACCCTTATCCATTTACTGCTAAACCCATTTTTGCAACTTCCTTCTCTATACTAGAAAACGTGGCTGTGACTTTACGTTGAGTCCTACCAATGATATCAATATCGTCGGCGTATGCTAGTAGTTGCACTGGTTTTTGGAAAATTGCGCCTCTGGTGTTGGCTCGGGAATTTTGCACAATCTTCACAAGAATCAAATTGAAGAATTCACATGGCACCGCATCGCCTTGCTAAATTCTTTTTTGGCATCGAATGTGTCGGTGAGCTCATTTACGATCCTCATGGACCAGCGAGAAGTCGCCACCGTCATCCTACACAAACGGACGAGTTTGCGTGGTTTACCGAAACTAGACATGGCTCTGTATAGTTCGTCTTGATAAATGCTGTCGTATGCTGCTTTGAAACCGATAAACAGCTGGTGGGTATCGATTTCGATTTTTTTGTTTTTTTTAGGAACTGCCGAAATGCAAACATTTGATCGGTTGTGGACTTTCCTGGCCTAAAACCAACCTGATAAGGGCCGATCCGGATGTTGGCAAACGTTTTCAGGCGTTCACATATTACGGCAGATATGATATTGTAGGCGATGTGTATCCTTTCTTGTGTATCGGGCATTCTTCAGGCATACTTTCTTCCGAACAGATTTGGATTATGAGTTGGTGGATGTTATTTACCAAGTCATCTCCGACGGCTTTATAAAGCTCAGCGGGAAGGCCGTCATTTCCGGCAGCCTTATTAAGCTTGGGTTTAGATATTGCTATCCTCACTTCACCTAGGTTGGGTGGTTGGCAGTTTTCGCTGTCGTTGCCAATATCGAATGGTTCGCTCTGCCTGAAAGCGTAATCTGGTTCGTCATCGCCGTTTAACAGTCTGCACAAGTGATTCTACCATTTCCCCAGCATCGACTGTATCATAACTACTATATTTCCTTGCTTATCTCGACAGGATTCTGTTCGAGCCTTGTATCCTTGGCATTGACGTTTTACACTTTAGTAAAACTTGCGAACATCGTTCCTGGAGCGGCACCTCTCTATATCCTCGATCGCGCGCTTTTCTTGTTTTTTTTTTCTTCTTTCTGAAATGCCGGTATTCTTCCCTTCTTCTCTGCCTATAGAGGTCAATGGCAGCTCTCGTCTTCAACTGCAGCTTAGCCTTGTAGGCCTGGTTCTTGGTTGCGAGCATATGTCGGCATTGCTCATCAAACCAGTGGTTTCTTGCTGGTGGGCGCCAGAAACCTAGCACATCAGTTGCGGCTGATCTAATGGCTTGTTGGCATTGTTGCCATTGTTCTACGACATTCGATGCTGATGGTATGGTGTGAATCGAGAGGTTAAGAGATACGCTTTGCGCGAAGGTCTTGGCGGTCTCTTGCGATTGCAGTCTTTTCGCTGCAACAAGACAGTAGTCCGAGTCCATGTTTGCTCCTCGGAATGTTCGGACAACCAAAATACTAGATGAGTGCCTCTTGTCGATCGCAATATGAATATGAATATGAATTTGGTTCACCGTTCATTGATCTGGAGACCGCCATCTCGCCTTATGTATATCGAGGTGAAGAAACCTTATGCTGGCTAAAGCGGCATTTCGCTCCCTTGCTAAGCCAATAAGCCTAAGTCCTTTACCAGACGTGTTGTCGTGTGGGCTATGTTTTCCGACAATACTGCTAAAGATGTCTTCTCTTCCTACCTTTCTCCCTGTACGATTTTAACATCGTAGTTCGGTAGTCGCTCATCGGTTTTGTCAAGGAGCTCATAGAAGCAGTCCTTAGCTATATCATCTTTTTCCTCCGGTGGGGGCTGAGCGAATATAAGGCTTATGTTGGCGAATTTGACCTAGATGCGGATTATCACAATGCGTTCGCTAATGTCTTGGAAACAGAAGACTTATTGCATAAGTCTGACACTTTTAACCAATCCGCATCCGAATAGTCGCTGTTTCTGATCACTATGACACGGTCCGTAGTAGCTGACACAGTTTTTGATCCTCATTTTGCCCGGCCCATCCCATCGTATTTCCTGGATGGCAGCAATGTCTGCCTTGTTGCAGTTTAAGGCTGCCGTTAGTGTTCGCTGACACCGCTTATGTTTAATGTTCTCACATCGCAGGTGCAGATACGTCATCAACAATGAAATCAGTCCTTTCCGAGGCTATTGGTTGCTTCTAAACATACATTTTTTTCCATGGTTGGGAACTTAACCCAAAGCACAACCCCCAACCTTAGGGGCCAGTTCCAATTTATTAAATACCCCTAAGACATGGAGCCATCATTATACACTACGGAATTGAGCGCTACCGTTGGCCTTTCGGTTCATCCGACACCATCCCTATCCAAGGGGCCTGACTAACCCTTGAAATTCCTAAACTTTTCAAATTCCGCCTGGGACAGCAGGTATTCAGTCCGTGCCATTCCGACCGGTCTGCATATAGTGTTGCTATTTTGCGTCGTGTTATCAACACTTGTTTAGCAAGTTAAATCCGGTTGGATGAGACCAGTATCCGATGTTTACCACTTTGAGGTTAAAAATAAGTACTTGGTGTGCAGTCAAATTTACACTCACTGGACTTCAGCAAGTTAAAGCCAATCAGAGTCTACCCTCGTTTTACAACGCTAAACCATCCAGATAAAGCTTTTCATATAAAATCAAAATATATGTCAAGACTCAAAGTTTTTTTGAAAATCAATCAAAGTAGATATATGTTAAAACATAAACACAGGATATATTCAAGCAAAGGCAAAAGAACAAATGTAAGATGTAAATTTAAAGCGCCCCCTATGGGCCGATAAGTTAGATTAAGTAAACACGTTATTGATAGGTTAGATTTAAGCATTTTTGTCTAGAAGTAAGTAAATATTTTAAGAAAATAAAAAAATTAATTCAAAAGTAAAGTAAAAAAAAAGTAGCCCACTACTTTAATAATCCTATTCGAGCAAAATCGATGAAAGTATTAGTGGATGCAAGAGCTACTGGAATCTCACTCCAGGTATTTAGGTCCCACGTTCGATTCAACACCTGATATGTTTATACACATCCTATCAACAGATCTGTGTCACACTCTGTCCACGTCTTGTCACACTTACCCACTTAATTTTCCAAATCCATTCACCGACATAAACAAAGCTCTTTACCACATGAAGCCTTCAGCTCTCGCTATTAACTATAAAACAAAAACAAAAGGCACTCTCGAGACTATCACACTTGTTAACCCTCAAAAGAAGAACGTGAATTATCCGAATCCAAATACCGTCTCTTTTCGTATCCCACCCTGGCCAGCAAATGCTATATTCACAAACATCAAACACTATTTAAAGATCTGAGTGTCAATGCCAAACATTTAAAAACAAAATATAAAAATAAAACACATTTTCAACGTCTCACGGCGATCGTGTGCACAAGCATGGTGGGAAAAGTTCCCAGCCTTGTCGTATACAAAATCAAAACAAAAATCGGAGTGCAAGTGCATGGTCAGGACAGTTGCTGTTGATGAAGATGTTCTGTTGGCGTTGTTGCAGCTCCAAAATTTATTTCCTAGAACATTGTTCGTAAACATTTACGATACAGAGAAAAAAGAAACCCGAAAAAGCATCTCTCAGCTAATGCAGATTGAGATAGAAATCAATTTCACATGTGGCATCGAATTGTTGATAGTATTATAGCAGGTACAGTAGGGCGTAAAAGTCAATCGATTGTGATGCTCTAATATTTTTTTTTAACAATGACTGATCCCAATTGCGCATAAGTTTTTTTTTTGGGGGGGGGTTCGCTGGAAGAAAAAATCATCGAAAGACATTGCAGAGGTTTTATCGCGAGGGAACCTTCTGCAATAGTGAGGGACTTTAACCCGATCTAAAAAAGCTCCCGAAGACTGAGTTTTGTATGTCTTGAAGGAATCGCACCTAGTCGTTATACTAATCAGCAATTTATTTTTCACATGTATTATATTTTATAAAAGTATAAATTTTAAAAGAAATTCCGACGTTGGTCGGATTTCTCTGAGTTTTGTTTGGAATTGTACTTAAGTTTCAGTATTTCTTTTTTTTTTCATATATATATCTTTAGCTACATAGGTCAAAGGGTTTAACCCGTCTTAATCTGCTGACTATATTATTGGTTTTTAAAAGCTGTGCTATTTCTAAATTAACATGGCTGAGAAGCCTATCTCTGTGTCTTAGAGCTACTTTTTTAGCTTCATCTTCAACCATTTCAATATATAGATCTCTATGTAGATCGGTGTTACGTATGTACCACGGTGCGTTAACTATGCTCCGTAGTACTTTGTTTTGAAAGGTTTGTATTCTTAGTAGTCTTAGTCTTGCATGTGCATGCCCACAACTGGAGCCCATAGGTCCATACTGGTTTAAGAATTTGCTTATATAGCAATAATTTATTGTAACGGGTGATCCAAGTAGAGATACTTTTTTCAATAGCCTTTTTTGACAGATCACGTGTGAGTCGTGTCATGCTGTCATGTTATTTTTGTTTAGTATTGTTTGGCATTTCATAATGGAAAGACTTACGCGTGAACAACGTTTACAAATTGTTCAATTTTATTATGAAAATTCACGTTCTGTGAGGAATGTGTTTCGTGCACTTCGCTCAACTTATGGTCAACATAATCGGCCTACTGAGCGTACTATTCGCAACACCATCACCGGCCGGTCGATTGGCCACCAAGAACGTGTGATATCACACCGTTAGACTTTTTCCTGTGGGGATCTGTAAAGTCAAAAGCTTATGCCGACAAACCCGCTTCGATTCAGGCCTTGGAGGAAAACATCACGCGTGTCATTCGCCAGTTACCAGTCGAAATACTCGAACTAGTGATCGAAAATTGGACTCAACGGATGGACCATCTGCGACGTAGCAACGGCCAACATTTGATAGACATAATCTTCAAAAAATAAATGCCAAAGAATGTTCTTTCAAATGATAATAAACATTCTCCATTAAATTTGAATTTTCTGTGTTTTTTTCTTTAAAAAAGTAGGGAACCTCGAAATGGATAACCCTTTAGTTGGATAAGAGTGAGTATCTCCCAATAGGCCAATACATTTTACTGTAGCGGATGTTTAACTCATCTCTTTTTTTTTACATGTGCTTTCCAGCGCAGTTTGGCGTCTAGAGTCATCCCTAAATATTTAGCTGTATTTGAATATTCCACTACATTACTATTTATGTATACTGGAATGTGTGGTACATTATTTAACGTAAAATTTATATGAACTGAGTTCAGGTCATTTAATCTGATCTGCCAATTTTTAGTCCATTCTGAGATATTGTTTACTGCCTTTTGAAGCTTTTTTGTAGCTATTTCGACAGTTTCTCCTACAGAAAGTATAGCAGTATCATCTGCAAAGGTAGCTAGAGTGATTACGTCACTTTCTGGTAGATCACTAGTGAATAGGAGATATAGTACTGTACCTAAAACACTGCCTTGAGGTACACCAGCCTTAATTTCTCTTAATGTTGAGTACGTTGTTTCTTGTTTAATTCTGAAAAATCGCTGTAGAATATACGAATCCAGTATTTTTGAATACTGCTTCGGCAGTTGCTTTTGTAATTTATGGATCAATTCTTTGTGCCATAGTTTGTCGAAAGCTTGTGATATATCAAGAAATACTGTAGAGCATACTTTTTTCTCTTCAAAAGCATTTTCAATTTTATCAGTGATTCTATGCAATTTGTCAATTGTTGAGTGTTTATTCCTGATCCCAAATTGATGGCTCGTTACTAGCGATTTGTCTACAATAATATTTTGCAGGCGTTTTACCAGCATCTTTTCGAATAGCTTGGACAACATTGGTAGTATCGATATTGGCCTATATGAGGTTACTTCGCTAGGTGGTTTACCTGGTTTTGGAATCATTATAGCCTCCGCGACCTTCCATATGTTTGGCACATATCTTAATCTAAATACAGCGTTTATGATCTGCGCTAGATGTTTCAGTATTTTTTTTGAGAATTGCTTTAAAATTTCCCCCGTTATTAAATCAAACCCTGGGGCCTTTTTTATGTTTATACCTTCTTTTATTTCTTTGGCAAGTTCTTTAGACGTAACCGGCCGAATTGGTACATCTTCCTGGCACGTTTCTTCCATTCCTTGATAGTCTTTATCTTCATACGGTTGGAAGACGCCTTCAAGATGATCAGCAAATATATTTGCTTTTTCTTGACTGCTATTTGCCCAGTTTCCTTCTCTGGTTTTCACTGGTGGGATGTGAGCTGTTGGCCTGTTCATTTTCTTTGTTGCCTTCTAGAGCGAGTAGTCAGTACTAGCATCATTTGTTAGGCCTGTAAGGTAGTTTTTTAGTGACTCATTTCTGAATTCAATTATTGATTTTCTGAGTTTACTATTTAGCCTGTTTAGTTTGTTCTCGTCAATTGGAGCCCTTGTTTGTTGCCAACGTTTTATAGCTTTTCTCTTTTCTGCAATAATTTCACATATTACAGGAGGGTATGAATTTTGTTTTATTTTGTTTTTTTATTTTTGGAGTTGCAGCCCATGCAGCTTTTTGTATATTGAGTGTAAATAATTGCACTGCTTCCTCTATTTGCTCTTCTGTTTCAACAGCTATCATTTGGGTATTTTCTTCCAACTTCTCTCTGAAGTAGCTCCAGTCAGTTAGCTTATTAACTAGTGTTGGACTCTGTTCTTTCATTATTATTTTATCGCCAAGTGTGAAAAGTGTTGAAGAGTGATATGACTGTAGGTCTGGCCGTTCTTCCACATTTATATTATTTGAGGAGATATTTTTTGTTATAAAGAAGTCGATAAGATCTGGGGTTTTATTCCTATCTGTTGGCCAGTAGGTATGTTTTCCCGCCGAATGATATTTACTGCCACATTTTTTAATTGTTTTAAGTAAAGCTCTTCCTCTAGTATTCGTTAGTTTAGATCCTTAATACTTATTTTTGGCATTAAAATCTCCTCCCGCAATAAATCTATTGTGAAATATTTCAAGAAGACTTTAAAGTCATTTTTCTGTATTCTATAGCTAGGGGAACAGTATACTGATGCAACTGATATCTGCCCACTGTTCGTGTTTATTCTTATGGAGATCCCTGGAATCGCACATGACTGGAATTTGGTTTCTATATGGTGTTCAATCTCGTTTTTTATTAAGACTGCAGCCCCTCTGTCACCAATCCGGGATTTATAGTTGCGAGAATAAACATCCACAAATACGCAAATATAATAATGGGTTTATTCACTGTAAATATACCAATTAAGAGTTTACAAAATTGTTATTGACAGTTTCCTTACATTTCGGCAACTTTAGGCGGCTTGCGTCCGAACTTGGTGACTTCAGTTGATTGAATGTGAGTAAATTCGCTTGAAATAAACGTCAAAATCTAAAGTTCCGGATTCATTTTCTGATCTTATAAAATAATTTACACCCTCCTTTCGCACAATTGTGAGGATGTGGGGTGTGATATAGTTTATATCCTTGCAGTTTAAAGTCTGTAGATAATTTTAAATGAGTCTCTGAGATGAGACACATATCGATTTGGTTAATATCGAGTATTATTTGAATCTCTTCCTTGCGATTCTCGATACCATTAGCATTCCATTCAAGGATTTTTATTTTATCCATCATGTTTGTCTTTTTGGTACTACGTATAAGTCAGGACGCCGTTGTTTAACGCTGGATTTTTCTGCCATTGCAGCCAAATATTAATTAGAAATTGATTTATTGTTTATTTTTTATTATCCCCAGAGAGGTAACCTTCGTTGGATCGAGACACCCTATACATTCCTAAGTTTGTTTTTTTAGCGTCCGGTCTTTCGGTGACGTAGCTCCTTGGATGAATCATTTTTTTTAAATGCCGCCATTGTTCGTCAAAACGACGAAGATTTTTTTTTATGTAACGAAAATCAAAAGTTTTTTTTCCAGAAAGTCAACTATAATTGTTTGTATAGTAACTGCTTTTCCCGAATCAATTGAAAGATGTCCGATATACTCCGAATCTGGCTCCGATATAAGTGAAATATGTTCTTCAGTAACAGTCTTTCTATGTGATATGTTGTCAGTCGTAGCGATGAATAGTGTCTTATCTTTACGGCCATCAAAATAAAGTGAGGACTTTTTTTTTTTTTTTAACTTTTAAACTCATTTTTTATTTACTTAAAATATTAACTTGCTACTAGACAAAAATGCTTAAATCTAACTTATCAATAACTGGCATACTTAATCTAACTTATCGGCCCTTAGTGGGCGCTGTAAGCTTATATTTAGCTGTTTTATTTTGCCTTTAGGCTTAGATTTGTCGGTTTTTTTGTTTTATATTTAATTTTAATTTACAAAGAAAAAATTGAAAACTTTGTTTAGTGACTTTTTTTTGTTTTATATAAAAGCTTATTCTAGATTATATATAACTTAAGACTACTTAAATTACTTAAGCCTAACTTAAGACTACTTAAACCTAACTTAAGACTACTTAACTACTTAAACCTAACTTAATTATAATCGGGGTGGCGAGCCCTCGTTGCGCATGCCCCGAGGGGTCGCCATCCTGATTGCGTCTTTCGGTCCCACGGCAGCCTGCGTTCAACCATATTGTTCGCCAATATGGTGCACAAGCCCCGCCCCAGAACTTGTTCCTAATTTAAAATCTTACCTATGGAGTTGGACTAAAAGTCCGCAAAGTCCTGAGGAAGTGCAGAATCACCGTCCTCATACAGCCACCATAATTCAGTGCACTGTTTTGCAGCATCGATCCTATCGCGATCCGATACCGCCGTGCTAAAGCGGAGGAGCTCCGGAGCATTGTCGACGTACCCGTCGCGGATTAACCGTTTGTCCCGCGCGAATAAAGTGAGGATATAGGTTTTCTAAAACCTGCAGCTTCACATTGTAAACCTATTCGGACTTGTTGACGCTCTCTTCGTAATTTACTGCGATCTATTACTTTCGATGAATTTTCACTACCTATGACTTTTAAATCCAGCATAGCAGCGTTTACTATCATAGCTGCCGATCTATCAGAAACCCCGGTTCTATCACAAGCTGTAGCCAAATTCTGTAGTTTGGTTCTCATTTGAAGAGTTTCTTTCTTTCTTTTACAGGGTTTTAAGGGGAAAAATTCATTGACTTCAGTATCAGTAGAAGTACTGTCAGACAAACATTCCACAGCTGCAGCAGCAGCAGTAGAAGTGCTTGGAGTATCAGCCGAAGTTTTCAAAAATTGTTGGTATTTTCGTTTCCTAAGATCCTTACGATGCAAAGACTTGGTTGCCACTTGATCAACGGATCCAATATACATTTTACGAGAATTTCGTTGATCTTTTAAAAAGGGTTCTTCTGCAATGGGTACTTTGGTCTTACATTTACACAATTGTCTTGAAATACATTTACAAGTTGTAATATCAAAAAGCTTTTGCAGAGAATCTTGATAAAACTCCGGCTTTTTTGTTTCATTGCGTAGTTTCTTCGTACTCTTATAATTATTATAATACGATATCAACCTTGCAACAACTTGTTGATGACTGATGGTAGGAAGTGAAGCCTTATTCCACATATTTTCGACATCATTAGATGTCTGATCTCCTTGATTGAGGGGTCTTTCCCATTATTCAATGCAATTAAATCGTTTCTTATCCACACATAATGTTTAATTATATCAAAATAAGTTGGCAACATATTATTATTCAGCTGTTGTGGGTCACCACCAAAAATAGGGCAACTCGAATTTTTACGAGTTTTAGGCATTTTAATAAGTCGATGGCAAAGGAATTTATTACTGTAAGAATGGATTTCCAAGAAATGCTTATGAAAGTAGTGAAACGAGTACGCACAAATAGACTTTATAGACAGCGATTCTAACACATTACTTGAAAAAAATATTGAAAATTACTCTGAATTGAAGGAAGAATTAAATTGTAGGCCTTGAATTTTTTTTTAAATCAAGTTATTTGGGGCAACTGAAAATAAAATCATGGCTTCCTGATTTAAAATAACTCTAATTTGAGGGAAGAATTTTTGAATATTAGGTATTATTTTTTCATATTCACTTCACCCTAATGCACAGCCATAATATGGATTTCAATTTTTCAGCTCCGATTGTAAGTTCTTAACAATAACAACGGGACAGAAACCGATATGAAGTGAATTTGTTAACGTTTGTGTATTTTTTGAATGAATTTTTTTTTCTTCTTTTTTGCGCAAGACAATAAAATTTCTACTGTCAAGTTCTAACGCGCGCATCGTCAAAAAACGGACAAAAAAAAGTAAAATTTCATTTTGAGTAATTAGTGGCATAATTTTGATTTTTTTTTTGTTTTTCTTGCAATTCTAAGTACTGGTGAGTAAAATTGTATTAAGTGTTTTCCAGTTATCCATGTGCAGTTCATGGTGCAATGCATTTTTTGCAATGTCCACCTATAGCTCATCATGAATCCACTGGAATATTTGCCAAATTTCGTGTTGCCATATTTGGCTTCTCATGCCTACAAATAAGGTAACTAAAGTTTGCGTTATTCGAACAGATTGATTTCATCATAATTATAACAAGATCGTGTTATTATCGAAGATGGTTTCATACTATTCCTGGAGATGGAGGGAATACTTACTTTCTTAAGTGGCGCTACAGTCCATAATGAACCTGGGCCTCAACCAACATGGCTCTCCAATTAGCCCGGTCCTTAGCTAACTGCTTCCAGTTGCGCACTCCAAATTGGTTGAGGTCGGTTTCTACTTGTGCGCGCCACTTAAGACGAGGTCTTCCTCTACTGCGTCCGACGTCTGGCTGGGAATCGAAGACTCTACGAGCCGCAGTATTGGTGTCCATTCGTTCTACATGTCCTAACCAACTTAAACGTACAATGCGGAATTTTTTGACTCGTATAGTTCTTGGTATAGTTCTCGTATAGTTCTTGGTTGAATATTCGTCTCCATAGACCGTCACCGCAAACGGGACCGAAGAATTTTCCTCTCAAATCGAGCAAGGATTTCTTCATCCGCTTTTGAGACGGTCCGTGCTTCAGCGCCGTAGAGCAGGACTTGGATGATCATGGTCTTATATAAGATCTCCTTAGTAGTTCGAGTGAGAGCTTTACTACCGAATTGCCTTCTTAGCCCGAAGAAACAGCAGTTGAAAAGAGTAATTCTTCGCATAATTTCTGACGAGATAGTGTTCTCAGAGTTAATAGCGGAGCCAAGATAGACAAAGTCCCGTACTAGCTCAAAGTTATATCCTTCAATGGTGACGTTCTGTCGAAGTCGTTGATGTTGTGTGTCCTTTCGTGTTGACAGCATATACTTCGTCTTGCCCTCATTTACTGCTAAGTCCATTTTTGCCGCTTTCTTCTCTATACTAGCAAACGTGGCTTTGACATAACGTTAGGTCCTACCAATGATGTCAATATCGTCTTCGTATGCTAGTAGTTGTACAGATTTTTGGAAAATTGTGCCTCTGGTGTCGGCTTGTGAGTTTTGCACAAACCTCTCAAGAATCAGATTGAAGAAAGTCACATGACAAAACATCGCCTTTCCTAAATCCTATTTTGGTATCAAATGTGTCTGTGAGGTCGTTTCCGACCCTGATGGAGCAGCGAGAATTCTCCATCGTCATCCTACACAAACGGACGAGTTTGGGTGGTATACCAAAACTAGACATGGCTCTGTATAGTTCGTCTCTATAAATGCTGCAGTACGCGGCTTTAAAATAGATGAATAGGTGGTGGGTACCGATTTGGACTTCTTGGGTTTTTTCCAGGATCTGCCGAAGTGTGAAGATTTAATCGGTTGTGGACTTTCTTGACTTAAAAGCATACTGATAAGGGCGGCCGACCAGGATGTTGGTAAACGGTTTCCGGCGTTCACATATCACGGCAGAAAGGATCTTGTAGACTATGTTGGCGCAGTTTAGATGATCTCCTTTTTTGTGGATCGGACAAACGATGCTGAGGTTCCATTCATCAGGCATATTTTCTTCCGACAAGATTCGGCTTATGAGTTGGTCATCTCCGCCGCGGGTTTCCTGCTGGTGGGCGCGATAAGCCTAGCCCATCAGTTGCTGCTGATCTAATGGCTTGTTGGCATCGTTGCTATTGTTCTTCGACATTCGATGCTGGTGGTATGGTGTTAGTCGAGACGTTTAGGGATACTCGTTGCGCTAAGGTCTTGGCGGTCTCTTGCGATTGCAGTCTTTCGACATTAAAATTTTTCACAGTATTTCTGGATTGTTGTGGCGTGGTGGATTTCCGCATTCTAACCTTCGCTGCAACAAGACAGTAATCCGAGTCGATGTTAGCTCCTCAGAATGTTCGGACATCCAAAATACTGGATGCGTGCCTCTTGTCTATCGCTATGTGATCAATTTGGTTGACCGTTCGTTGATCTATAGACCGCCATGTCTCCTTATAGATATCGAGGTGCTGGCTATAGTGGCATTTCGTTCCGTAGCGAAGTCAATTAGCATAAGTCCGTTACCAGACGTGTTGTCGTGTGGGCTATGTTTTCCGACAATACTGCTAAAAATGTCTTCTCTTCCTACCTTTCTCCCTGCACGATTTTAACATCGTTCTTCGGTAGTCGCTCATAAGTTTTGTCAAGGAGCTCATAGAAGCAGTCCTTAGCTATATCATCTTTTTCCTCCTTTGGAAGGTGAGCGCATATAAGACTAATGTTGGCGAATTTGGCCTTGATGCGGATTGTTACAGTTCGTTCGCTAATGTCTTGGAAACATAAGACTTCTTGCCTAAGCCTGGCACTTATAGCAAATCCGCATCCGAATAGTCGCTGTTTCTACTCACTATAACACGGTCCGTAGCAGATGTCACAGTTTTTCATCCTCTATTTTGCCCGGCCCATCCCATCGTATTTCCTGGATGGCAGTAATGTCTGCTTTGCAGTGGTTTAGGGCTTCCGCTAGTTGTTCGCTTGCACCTCTCCTGTTTGATGTTTTCACATTCCAGGTGCAGATACGAACGTCGTTGTCCTTTTTTCGTTTAGCCGTGTCGTCAACAATGAAATCAATCCTTTCCGAGGCTATTGGTTGCTTCTTAACATGTTTTTTTTTCTATGGTTGGGTAGTTACCCCATAGCACAACCCCCAACCTGGAGGGCCAGTTCCAATTTATTAGATACCCCTAGGACACGGGGCCATCAGTATACATTAAGGGATTGAGCACTGCCGTTGGCCTTTCGGTTCATCCGCCACCAGCTCTGTTCAAGTGGCCTGAATAACCCTTGAAATTCCTAGACAACTTGTTGTCCGAATATGTCGAAGCAGCTTGTCTAGGTTCGCCTGGGACAGCATGCCGGGTATTCATTCCTTGCCATTCCGACCTGGCTGTTTATAGTGTTGCTGTTTTTCGTCGTGTTATCAACACTCGCGCTTATCGTTTAGCAATTCAAATCTGGTTGGATGAGACCAGTACCCGATGGTTACCACTTGGAGGTAAAAATAAGCACTTGATGTGTAGTCAGAGTGACAACACTGGGCATTGCCAAGTTAAAGCCAATCAGAGTCTACCCTCGTTCTACAACACCCAACCATCAGTCTTTTAAGTTATCAAAATAAAAATATAAACTGGAATGAAACATTTTGTTTTCTACTGGATCGCAATGCATGCAGTAGAGGGTTAAGTGCAAGACCAGATTCTCAACAAGCTTAATATTTTTTTACAATTTTTTTGTTTCCGGGGCCTGGTGGGAATCTCTTCATAGACACGATGGTGCGATAAAACCACCACCCTTTTTGTATTTGAATTGCAACTAATTATGCGACTTATCTAGCAATTTTTTTTATCACGAGTAATGAATGTTTGGCAGGCAACTTTCCAGTGAGAGTTTCAGCTTTTTCCGTAATTTATAGCGCGGTTTGTTATTATCGGGCAATATCTAAGGACTTAATTCTTTGAAGACGATGCAACAAATTTGTTTCTTCAAGAATTTGGAGGACCGTTACGTTGACGTGTCCTAATAAACGTTTTTTATGTTTTTGTGCAAAATTTTTCATTTCGTCTTTAACCGCGGGAATACCCAGATCTCTGCGTAGATCTTCGTTCCTTATATACCACGACGCATTGGCGAATCATCTAAACCTTTTTTTGTCAAAAGTTTGTAAAATATTTAGATTCGTTTCACTGGCACAACCCCATAGTTGTATACTATATGTCCAAACCGGCTTTAGCACTTGCTTGTATAATAGCAGCTTGTTGTCAAGGTTAAGCTTCGAATATTTTCCGAGCTACCAAGCGTTTTGTAATTATATATTTGTTTCCCCTATTGTTGTGCCAACTGCTAGTATAGCAGTATCGTCAGCAAACGTGGCAACTATCGTATCGTTTGTTTGTGGTATATCATGAGTCAATAGAAGATACAAGGTGGCGCAAAAGTAATCCTAAATTTTGCGATTGGCCCCTAATGTCAGTTCTGTTTTGACATTTGTGTAGTAAACACATGCGAAATACACGTTAATAAACAATGTTACGCTACACTGCTATAGAACGCGGAATATTGGTGAGCAATAATCGGTCGGTGACTTTGGCACAACGTGAATTTCGTCGCAGATTTCCTAGCCGTCCAACGCCTACTGGTGAAACACTGCGACGTTTAGCCGCTCGCCTCGAAGAAAGTGGCACAACACGAGATGCTGCCAGGCGTGGCAGACCCCGGAGTAGCCGTTCTGCAGAGAATATTGCTGCTGTAGCCGAAGATGTCATGGAAGCGCCGTCGACATCGACCAGACGACGTGCCACGCAAATGGGTATCAGTCGACGGTCTTTACAGTGAATTTTGGTACAAGATTTAAAGATGTTTCCCTAAAAAGTGCAGACGGTGCACCAGCTGTTAGCTGCTGACCGCCAATCGCGTCTAACATACGCTCAAGCCATCCTTAATCACCACCAAGAGGAAGATGATTTTTCATCAAAAATTTAGCAAAATTTACGCTTCTGGGGCACTGAAAATCCGCGTGTAACCCACGAAGAGCCATTACACCCGCTCAAAGTCACTGTATGGTGTGCTGTTTTCGCTGGAGGAGTAATCGGACCTTTTTTCTTTGAAGACGTCGCGGGCCAAACGGTTACTGTGAATGGTGAGCGCTACAGAGCAATGATCAACGAGTTCTTTTTGCCGCAACTTGATGAATAGGGATTGGAAAACATGTGGTTCCAACAGGACGGTCCAACGGCACACACTGCGCGTGCCACAACCGATATGCTGAAGGATGCATTACCCGGGCGCCTACTCTCCCGTTTTGGCGATTTGCACTGGCCATCAAGATCGCCTGATTTGACCTCTCCAGACTTCTTTTTGTGGGGCTTTTTGAAGTCGCGGGCTTATGTCAACAAGCCTCAGACTCTTGCAGCTCTTAAAGACAATATCCGTCAAGAATGTGAGGACCTATCGCCGGAAGTTTTGGCCAAAGTGATGGAAAATGCCATAAAAAGGGCTCAAGTGACAATCAACTTTGGCGGCGGCCATTTACATGACATCATATTCTCGACTTGATGTAAAAAAAATTAAAAGACCAAATAAAAATAATCCACTAGAAGAATCAAAGTTTTTAATTTTTTTTATAGTACAGCCAAAAAACATCGGAAGGTTATTTTTGCGCCACCTTGTAAATATAAGAGTGGTCCAGGGACGCTTCCTTGGGGTACTCCCCCTACTATTTCTTTGAATTCTTAATATTATTCGCCAAGTTTCTCACAGAAGAGTCTATGCTCAAGATACGACACGAGGATTTTATATAATTGTTCATGCAGAACTTGTCTTAATTTGTATTGAAGGCTTTACCTTGTCAAAAACTTGCTTAACCTCAAGAAATATGGCTGAGCAGATTTTAAAAAAGTGACGATTTTTTTATATTGACTTGAAATTTTCTTCATTCGAAAGAAATTCTTCTGACTTTATAATTTAAATATAATTGCTGAGCATATGACCACCATGACTGACTCGGATGTAGTGTAGTCTGGAGGTAAATTTTTCGAAGACTTCTTCCAACATTTGTGGCCTTGTATTGGCAATAAGTTAGTTAGTTAGATAGTTAAATCGACTATTTTATTTCTTTCAGATTACATATTTCATACAATCTTAGCCTCTATGGATTGGCTCATGAGCCGTCTACCAGTAGGACGTTTTTTTATAATTTACACGTACTCAAGGGGTTATGAATACCCTTTATATGTGACCACAGTACGAGCGTTAGAGAAGGGGAAGAAAGAGAGTGATAGGAAATCTTTTGGATGTAGTGGAGACTTACTCCATGCGTGGTGTCCGAACTAACTTCGGGGAGTCATTTTTTCTTGTGTTCGTTAAATTTGAAGAAATTCAAGATGGTGTGCATACTTTTAGGTATAACAACCGACCTTTTTTTTATTTCTTTTTAAGTAGGACATTAATTATTTATTAATTCATATATATATATTTTTGTCTTATTTTTTAATTTAAGTTAATGTTAAAAGAAAGGAATAAATTCTTGACGTACAAAGGCTTAAAACATTTCTCTATTATACGATTTTTGTACCGTATTGCGTTAACTGTGTAGTTGTATAGAAGGTCCCAACCTCTTTCGCCATTAAGGGTACTCATTGCTTTTTCTAATGTACACCGACATCTCACGATGAAATGAAAAACATCAAAACATCCTCACGCTCCTTGAAGTTGCATATGTTGCAAAACAAATTGTAGCTCAGGGCGTAATGATATGATATTTAGATTAAGCAGTTCGCCCACTATTTATAAAAAAAAGTGCTAATCTTATCCGTAGAACTGCTGATTAAAAAGTATGTCTTTGTCTGAAAATTATGATCCAGTCGACTATAGTAAGCTCTGTATTGCAATGAGCTTCGTCTGAGCTTCGTCTGAGCTTCGTCTGTTTTCTCCAATAAATCTTGAAATTTTAGTTTTAGTAGACTCGACTGTTCATCTGGCGTAACTGAAAGGTTATAACCGCATTCCAATCCTAGAACTTGCCACTCTTGAACACATTTGACTTTATATCGTAGCATTGAAGAAATCACTATTCTGGGTAGTCGCTCATGATTCATTGTAATTACTTTTATGATATAATCAAAATTTTATTTGAGTTTATCCAGAAAGAGTGGTGCTACTCCCGGTTTCAAATAAATCATATAGTTGGGGCAACTACTTTGTAATAAGAAAATTCCTGATACTGTACCGGAAACATTTTCTACAATTTCAAAAGTACAGTATTCCCAAACTTGCGATGTGTATAGAAGTATCGAAGTAGCTGTAGCCCGGAATATATTTCCCCACACAGCACAAGTACCCCCTTTAGCTTCTTCAAGCAATCGCAAGAGATCGCCAAGACCTTCGCGCAACGCGTATCCCTAAACCTCTCGATTGACACCATACCACCAACATCGAATATCGAAGAACTATGGCAACGATGCCAACAAGCCATTAGATCAGCCGCTACTGATGTGCTAGGTTTCTCGCGCCCACCAGCAAGAAACCCCTGGTTTGATGAGGAATGCCGAAAGACGCTCGCAGCCAAGAATGAGGCCTACAAGGCTAAGCTGCAGGTGAAGACGAGAGCTGCCGTTGAGCTCTATAGGCAGAGAAGAAGGGAAGAACACCGGCTTTTCAGAAAGAAGAAAAAAGAGCAAGAAAAGCGCTTGCTCGAGGATATAGAGAGGTGCCACTCCAGGAAAGACGTTCGCAAATTTTACCAAAGTGTAAAACGTCAAATCCAAGGATACAAGGCTTGAACAGAGTCCTGTCGAGATCAACAAGGAAATATCGTAGTTGAGACACAGTCGATGCTGAGGATATGGAAGAACCACTTCTGCAGACTGTTAAACGGCGATGACGAACAACATTCCGCTGTCAGGCAGATCAAACCATTCAATATTGGCAACGAGAGCGAAAACTGCCAACCACCCGACCTGAGTGAAGTGAGGATAGCAATATCTAAACTGAAGCTTAATAAGGCTGCCGGAAATAGCGGCCTTCCCGCCGAGCTTTATAAAGGCGGCGGAGATGACCAACTCATAAGCCGAATCTGGTCGGAAGAAAAAATGTGCCTGATGAATGGAACCTCAGCATCGTTTGTCCGATCCACAAAAAAGGAGACCCTCTAAACTGCGCCAACATCGTCTACAAGATCCTATCTGCCGTGATATGTGAACGCCGTAAACTGTTTACCAACAACCTGGTCGGCCCTTATCAGTATGGTTTTAGGTCAGGAAAGTCCACGACTGATTAAATCTTCACACTTAGGCAGATCCTGGAAAAAACCCAAGAAGTCCAAATCAATACCCACCACCTATTCATCGATTTCAAAGCCGCATACGACAGCATTTATAGAGATGAACTATACAGAGCCATCTCCAGTTTTGGTATACCGCCCAAACTCGTCCGTTTGTAGTGTAGGATGACGATGGGGAATTGTCGCTGCTCCATCAGGGTCAGAAACGACCTCACTCACACATTCGATACCAAAAAAGGATTTAGGCAAGGCGATGCGCTGTCATGCGACTTCTTCAATCTGATTCTTGAGAGGATTGTGCAAAACTCACGAGCCAACACCAGAGGCGATATTGACACATTTGTAGGACCCATCGTGATATCATAGCCACGTTTGCTAGTATAGCGAAGGAAGCGGCAAAAATGGGCTTAACAGTAAATGAGGGCAAGACGAAGTATATGCTGTCAACACGAAACGACACACAACATCGACGAATTTGACAGAACGTCACCAGTGACAGATATAACTTTGTGGTAGTACGGGACTTTATCTATCTCGGCTCCGCTATTAACTCTGACAACAACATCTCGTCAGAAATTAAACGAAGAATTACTCTTGCCAACCGCTGTTTCTTCGAGCTAAGAAGGCAATTCAGTAGTAAAGCCCTCACTCGAGCTACTAAGGAGATCTTATATAAGACCCTTATCATGCCAGTCCTGCTCTACGGCGCTGAAGCATGGACCATATCAAAATCGGATGAAGAAATCCTTGGTCGATTTGAGAGGAAAATTCTTCGAAAAATCTTCGGTCCCGTTTGCGTTGTCGAGCTATAGAGACGAAGATTCAACCAAGAACTATACGAGCTGTACAGCGACATGCCCCTGGTCAAAAAACTCGGCATTGGACGTTTTAAATGGCTAGGACATGTAGAACGAATGGACACTAGTACTCCGGCTAGCAGAGTCTTCGATTCCCAGCCAAACGTCGGACGCAGTAGAGGTAGACCTCGCCTTAAGTGGCGCGCACAAGTAGAAACCGACCTCAACCAACTTGGAGTGTGCAACTGCAGGCAGTTAGCTAAGGACCGGGCTAATTGGAGAGGCATGTTGGTTCATTCCGGACGGTAGCGCCACTTAAGTAAGTAAGTAAGTAAGTAAGTTTAATGTACAGGTGATTGTTCATGTTAAAGTTGGGTGTTATCACAACTCCAAGACACGTACACTGTTTGACAGTCTCGATTTGCTCCCATTGAGAAGTCCATTTCTCTCTTTGAGCATTTCTTCCGCCGCCATCTCTGAATATCATCATCTTTAACTTTTCTAAATTTACTGTAAAGTTGCACGTTCTGTCGGCGGAGTAGATTCGCCAAACATTTTCCTTTTACGCAATAAAATCCAAAAGGTGTTTAGTTTCTTTATTTGGCTTTGCAGCCGTTTTTTCAGTATCTAGTCTCTTTATCATTAACTGCATGTTATCTACTGTATCCGCAAGAAATATGATGCCATCTGCAAACATGATTGCTGGAATTTGGGTTCCACTTAGTTGGATTCTTCCTTTAACGTAATCAGTCGTTTATGTACAAAATAAATAGCAATGTACAGGGTATCCGCCGGGAAGGTATACTACATTGTTTGATTATAATTTATTAATAAATAAATTATAAATTAAATGAAATAGAGTGGATCTTATTTTGATAAATGTTTTATTTAATGTCCGCCTCTGTTAGTCTTACAAATGCGAGCCCATTTAAGCACATTTTTCATTACATTCTGACACATACGCGGTATTTCATTAACTTTATCATGGATATCTTGTGTGAATTGCTCAAGCGTTTCTGTCAAAAGCAGTCAAATCAGGCGTCCTTGGAGGCCAATCAACATCACCATTTCTTGAAATAACTTGTTGTGGAAAGAGGTTTCGCAGTAGTTTCATTGTAATCCTGGCTGTATGCGATGTGGCACCGTCTTGTTGATACCACATGTTAATCAAGCCCAAAGCATGCAGTTGTGGCGTTAAAAAATGTTCAATTATATCACTGTGTTGCTCCCCATTCACAGTTACCGTTACGCCGTTTTCATTTTCAAAGAAGTAAGGTCCAATGATTCTTACTGAACAAATTGCACATCAGACTGTAACTCTTAATGGATGCAAAGGTGACTGATGAATAATTAGAGGGTTTTCCATTGCCTAGAACCGACTATTCTGTTTATTCCCATATCCATTCAAATAAAAATGTGCCTCGTCACTCATTTTGATTTTTTTTTATGAAAATCGGGGTTGTCATGGGTTAGCTGTTACATCCTATTGGCATATGTACGGCGGAATAAATGGTCCATGCTTGTGCCTATCACCTAAAGACCGCCATTCTTCGAAATCATTCACTACACGATAAATAGTGCGTTTTGTTGGCACGTTGTTTCTCCCAAAAATGTCACGTAATCTTCTCATCGTCAAGATAAATGTTTACCAAAATGGCGGCAAAACAGAGTAGTATACCTTCCCGGCGGACATCCTGTACTTAGGACGCACCCTAGTTTAACACCCATTGTTGTCTCAAATTGTTCCGACAAATGGCTACCGTCCGCGTCCCAAACATGAGCGGAATTATTATTTTTCATAGCTCTTATTACGCTTATCACCTTGAATGAGATTCTATATTTATAGAGCTTGCAGAAAAGCATTACGTGCAGAATCGAATCAAAAGCAGGATCGAAAATTTACGAAAAACGCCTAAAGCTTTTTTTCTTCTTTTTTCAAATTTTTCTTATGTTGATCAGTGAAAATATTTGGCCAAGTTTCTTCTGAAACGAGCTTGAAGCTCAAAAATAATCTTTTTATTTTCCACTCCAGTCAGTAATTCTACTATAAAGTCAACTGGCAAATAGCTTGGCAGATGCGTCAATAATCGAAGTCCCCCTATAGTTTGCTGGATCTTCATAGATTCCTTTTTTTTATGTAACGAGAAATTACCGATTTCAGGAAACCCTTAGATACGTCAGCTGTTTCAAATATTCGCTTGAATTCCATGGTAAGTGCTGCTCGGAATTACAATGTGCAATTCTTATAAAATTCAAACGGAATGCGATTAATTCCTGGTGCTTTAATATCCTTGGAGTTCTCAATGACAAATCACACTTCAGCCACCGTAATCGATTCGTCCAAAAATGCATCGACGATCATTGGTGCAGCATATTGTGGGAATAGAGATATCTGTGCTGAGTTGAGACGAGTTTTGAAATGGTCTCTTAGCTGCTCTGCTTCTAATCCTAGTTTTGTCATTCATGACCTTAACAGCTATCCAAAATTCTGCTGATGATCTTAATCGATTGATTGGTTGTTGATTGTTGTAGATCGAAGGGAATCTTTTCTGCATAGGAAAGTTGTTAAAACTTTTTATTTGATTCTTTGTAGATAGGTTTGAATATGCAGATTTTTATCAATTTAAAAACCTCAAAAATGGTTGATTTTGCAGTTTGTTCTCGTGGGTGTGTTTGGTGGTGCAGCCATTTTAATAATTTCCGTTAAGTCATAAATTCCAGGAAGAATATTCCTGTAATTTACACAATTTCATGTAAATGTTGTGTTGGTACTCATCCCTATAATTGTTTCTATAAAGCATCTTCGGTAGAAGTGCTGTTGTTATAAGCAATAACACGGCGAATGTTGTCCTCCAAGTGGTCAATCGTTTCGGGCATATCAGCGTTGACTACCGGCTTCACATATCCCCACAGAAAATAGTCAAGCGGTATTAAATCGCATGATCTTAAGGGCCAATTCACAGGACCAACACGTGAAATTATGCACTCTTTGAACGTTTCCTTCAAGAAATCAGTTGTGGCACGAGCTGTATGAAATGCTGCCCCGTCTTGTTGAAACCTGAGCTCCTGCACATCATGGTTGCTCAATTGATGAACGAAAATGTCAGTAATCATGACTCTACAGTGGATACCATTGACTGTAACATTCTGGCCAGCTTGCTTTTTAAAAAAGTATGGACACTCATAAAGCACCCATAAAGTTTTGGGCCCATTTACCGAATCTACGCCTTGCTAGGTGATCACCTCTTTTGGGTGCTGGGCCACAGAGATATACCAGGGAATTGAAAGGCAGATGAGCTTGCCAGACAGGGCTCAACCCTCGATATTCTACCGCTAGTAGACGTCATAGGTATGCTAATCGTTACATGCAATTTACATATCCAACTGGATGCGATCAAGAAAGCAAACCGCATATGGATAAACGGCAGAACGTGTCAAATATCCACGCAACTCTGGCCTAACTTTAACCAGAAGCCCTCCATCTGCTTGACAATACGGAACAGTTCAAAATAAATTTGTAAAATTTGGAAGAATTGTTCAGACGTCAGTCTATTCATGTTGAAATGCTAAGCTAAACTAAAAATAATTCACTTGACAGCTGACAAAATGACAGCCAATCGAAATAGTATTGCCAACTTAAAGTTCTATACCTCTAAAAAAAAAACACTCGTTATAAACAGTTATGTCATTTACGTCTACAATATGAAAATTTAATTACTTTGACATCTATCAACTGATTGATGTAAGAAGCAATATTTTTGAAATGTAAGCTCAGTGCAATTTCAACGATGATAAATCGCTTCACACAGTAGTCGCTTGGAATATGGCCCATTTGACCGAACCTAATTTTTCGAAGCAAAAATTTTTTTTACCGTTGGGTCCATTTCAGACTCTTTTGCGCTGTTGACATACAAAATTGCCACATTCGGGAAACGGAATATCAACCCGATATCCATGAAACACCATTGCAACACCAAGAAGTGATTGTTTTGGCCGATTTTTTTTCGAAATTCAATGTCCAAACTGGATGGCTAGTGGTTCCAATAAGAGCGTGCAATATATATCAAAAAATGCAGTTCCTGCAACGGAAATTCCCTAAACGTGTGCTGTCAAAAATGGCTAAATTGACAGCTCATTTCAATCATCAGGCTTAACCCCTTCGCTCTTCACGAGCTTTAGGCAAAAATCGTGCCGAAATTATCGCTGCACCGTTCGAAATGCTCGATAAAGTTTTAATCACTTTAAAAAAGTGCACTTTAAGCTTTGGTCATTTGTATTTCATGCATGGAAATCTCTTGGTTTTGTTAAATTTATTCAATATTCAAATATCGACACAAAAATGATGCATCCAACACATGAGGCATTGAGAGCAGGAGTGACGTAACCTAATTTTTTTTTCAATTTTGAGTTTATTTCACCCTGATGACGAATAAAAATATTTTATTCGATGCAAAAGTGTAAATAATTTTATTATACTTTTCGTTTTGCAGTTTTTATTTAAATAATAAATCAAATAATGCGGACTTATTTTTTTGTAAAAATTTTAGCCAAGAACATCTCAATTGTTTCAGTTTGGGGTTACACAACAACTACTCCAGTGCATCACATAACAATACTGTCAAGCATTTTGTTAAAGACCTTTCAATTTTTTTGAGTCGTTTACAAATTTTTTAACTTTCCCTTACAAAGGGAAAAGTATTTTTTTTGTGAAAATTTTCGACCTCGAGATTACGATGATAGCGGAGCCCAAAAAATGTTTTTTTTCCGAATTCCGTCCAGCAGTCCGTCTGTCCGTCTTTCAAACGATTTTAAAATTTCCTTCGGCTTTTGAAGCTTCCAATATTTCCTAATCCAGAAAATAAATATTTCCCTCAAAAGTTGGTGAAATTTGTTAAGCTTATACCAAAAATGTTGATGAGATGTTTTTACACACCACTGTATTTTTATAAATAAGCAATAGAAAGAAACGCATGCGTTTTAAAAAGCCAAGAGGTGGTCACTACCTATATTGTCGGTGTGCTGTTAAACAATAAAATTCAGAGTTATTTCGCTAACAGCAAACAAATATAGACAAGACACACAGCGGGTGATAAGAGAGCCTAGGATTGTTGAAAAAATTTTTTGGCAAGTGTTCTGCTGAAACGTTCGTTTTAGTTTTATCTGTTTATCTCTTTTTCCCCATTCGTCTACAAAATGTGCGTTTAGTTGAACTTGTCTATTTTTCCATCTTTTTGTTTGTTGTCTCTTACAAAAAAAAAGTTTAAAAAAAAAGAATTACACGATCGAAGAGCATCAATAATCCACGATTACGTTTCGAATTGTTTTGGTTGTTTTTTTTATTGCGTTTTATTGATATTGTTGGACAAGTGAAAAAAATTAAGAGCGGGTCTCCTGTTTCCGGGGAAGAAGAATATTTTGCGGCGGCAATTATATGGGAGGAACACGCATCTCCCAAGTAAAAATTGTGCTCTTAGTGTGTGTCTTAGTTGAAATTCATTTACACCTTGCGAATAGGGGATCGACAACGAACATCTAACTAACAACGATCAAGGAAGTTTTCAGATACTTAAGGAGCTGATTTTGTGAGTTGTGTATGGGAATATGTCGAGTGTACCGTAGCACATCAGTCACATCAGCGTCTGAAAATGAATTCGTCGATATCTGTTGCGAATGGAGAGCAGCAGAAACAAACGACAACAGAACAACAACAGCAGCAGTTGCAACAATATCAGCAAAGTGTGCAGCCGTCTTCTGCTGCTCCTGCTACTCTAGCAGCTGAAGTCCCGCAGGATAATTTAATGGAATTCCATGAGTTTCTGCGTAGAGTGCGAACATTACAAATGTCTGGTGGGGAAGGCGGTGACAGTCGCTCGTATCCGGCATCAGAAGCGCAATCTTCACATGATGCCATCGCAAATAATTGCAACAATTCCCCCATGATGGGCATGAGCAATAATTTCACCACCGACAACAACATCAACAAAAATAGAAGCAACTGCAATGACAACTGCAGAACAGACATTATGGTGTTTTCCCATGATAATAATATTGAGGTTGGCATTGAGCCAACTTCAGTCGCCATGGAAGACATCGATGACGAAATGGATACGGAAGATTCGCAGAATGTGAAGCAACTCCTACAGACTGCCGGAAGTGAACTGGATCAACAACAACAACAACAACAACAGATAGATAATGACAACGACCCTCCCCAAAACCACCTCCCAATGACAAATATTCGTGTAACAGTTGGGATTGACAAAGATTTGGAAATGATTTTGGAAATGGATCCGAGTATTGTGGATTTGGGTGATGTTCCGGTAATTGAGGAGCCAAGAATTATTGGACTGCCACCGCTCACAGGAGGGTAATTATTTTTGAAAAAAACATTTTTTTTAATTGGTTTTATGCTGTTTGACTGTGTCTTCTTTGAAATTTTCTTGTAACGACTCTTGACAGCTCAGACATTGCCAGCTTTCCGGATTTTAGTTTTACCAAGCTAACTTTACCGATGTGCACTATTCTCATTGGTCAAGCGAGCACCTTTAGTCACGTTACATGGTCGATAGACAAATGAGAACAATGCAGCGGCAAAGTTAACTTTTGAAATAAAAAATCCGGAACACGGCCATTTTCTAGTAATAAATTGTTCGTCAAAAAATTGTTTGACGACCGAGGAATCGCTTTCAATCGGCCAAACTGAAAATCCTAACACTTATTAACGTTTAACGACTGGGTAACTATCTTTTTCACTGCGATTATAAGTCAAATCCAAAGCATGCGAGTATTTTACAATTTGAATAGTTTGGCCAAATTATAGAAAACCTATACTATAACTATAACCTTGACTATATCTGGTACTAAATACTTTAGTCTTGGAAATTCTCTCGTACATCACTTAATGCAGAACTCCCAAGATCAGAACAAATGGCTACGTTTTCACAGTGAACAATAACCATGACGAGTGGCAAAGTAAAAAGTGCCAATTTAGTTGAATTTGTAGTGACATCTATGCGCAAATTAGAATAAAAAGTTAATTTTATTATATTACAGGTCACCTAAATAAGTGGACTGACGTAAACAATTCAGTCCTTGTTCGATGTACTTTCACCGATGGGATTTACACCAAATATAGACTTATTCTGGGTTATTGCCCACGGTGTAACCGTAGCCATTGATTTGTAATCTTTAGCCATTGATTTGTAAGCTTTAGCCATTGATTTGTATGCTTTAATCTTGAAACATTAAACAAAAAACCCCGAAACGTGAAAAAAAATGTCAATAAGAAGTACTGGTACTCATTCTTATTCATCAATACATTATTCATCATTTGATGTGTCTCTTCGATATTGTTGGTGTCGTTTAACCGAAAAGCAATTTCCCGAATAATCTTTTCCTGGGTAACGTTTGCCCGGATTACATTATCCCGATTAACGTTTTACTTGAAAAATGATATTCCAAAACACGTTTTCCCAAATAACAATATTTGCCCGAAATTTCCATCCTTTATACCATTGGATTTGTTGCTCCAATTGATGAGAATCGCGGTGAGCACATATAGATTAAACACAAGATACGGCAACACGAATGATATATAAGCCAAATGGAATGGTGTGCCAATTGATGAGAATCACGGAGGACGAACTTTTGTACTATTTTTGCGTTTTGTTTTAAGCAAGCGGTTTTTTGTGAATAAAAGTAATTATTATCATTCTTTTAAGTAGTAAAATTCTATTTTGACGAGGTTAGTTTTATCTTCAATTTCAATTACTTACATATGCAATAGATAATTGAAATAATTTGGTATGAAACTGTTAATATTTTTGGTTCGCAGATACTTTATATAAAAACCAATTTAACGATGTAGACCATATATAATTTAAAAATCTGAGTATGCTAAATTATTACCCCTTGTAAAAGAGAAACCCTCTCTCATTTCATCTGCAAATTTCCGGCACTAACAAGAGCAAGATGGTGTTCATTAGACCAATTATTCTTCGATTACCTTGGCGACATCTCAGGTAAAAGGATACGAGGTCTTATCGTATTCCTAACCTCACAAGCTAGATACCGCTTGTATTACATCCCCAAAAGCCATCATAAAAAGGTCACAAAAGTCCTGGTAGCAAAAAGGCACATCAGTGGTACTTGGGTTTTATGCTGAACCGCCACCCCGACCAACCTACCTACCTACCTATACTTGAACTGCTTTTGTAATTGACAGCTTTCATACATGAAAAATATTTATTATACAAAATCTCGAGCTATGTAATAGCCAGAGTCTTCCAACTTTGTCCAAATATATTGGTTATAACTTTGAGTGGTCTTGAGTGGCACCTTCCATAAACAACAAAAAACGTTTAGACTATTCATAATGTCTGCGGCATTTGTTAGCCTAAGCAATCATTTAAAAGGAACCACCAAGATCTCAATGAACGGTTTGGGTCATAAACAAATTACCGTATACTTACTTACTTAATTTAGTGGCGCCGGAATGAAACTGGGCCTCAACCCACATGCCTCTTCAATTAGCCCGGTCCTTAGCTAACTGCCTCCAGTTGCGCACTGCAAGTTGGTTAAAGTTGGTTTCTACTTCTAAGCGCCACTTAAAGCAAGGTCTTCTTCTTCTGCGTCCGACGTCTGGCTTGGAATCGAAGACCCTGCGAGCCGGAGTATTGCTCTAGATTCTGATTATGTCTTTTCGTGTTGGCAGCATATACTTAGTCTTACTCTCATTTAGTGCTAAACCCACGTTGAGTCCTACCAATGATATCAATATCGTCCGCGTATGCTAGTAGTTGCACCGATTTTCGGAAAATTGTGCCTCTGGTGTTGGCACGTAAGTTTCACACAATGCTCTCAAGAATCAAATTGAAGAAGCCACATGACACCGTATCTTATGCTGTCGTATGCGGCTTTGAAAGCGATAAATAGGTGATGGGTATTGATCTGCACTTATAGGACTTTTTCCAGGATCTGTCGAATTATGAAAATTTGATCGGTTGTGGACTTGCCTGGACTAAAACCACACTTATAAGGGCCGATCAGGTTTTTGGTAAACGGTTTCAGGCGTTCACATATTACTGCAGATAGGATCATGTAGGCGATGTGGAGGAGACTTTATTTGGAGCAGTCTGCACACAGGATTTTTTTTAAATAAATTTGGGAAACTGGTGCCTCTTAGAGGATTTATTTTACAAAGGGAAATAGTGGTTTTTGGAACACCGTCCGTCGGTTCGTCTGTCCGTCTGTCCGTACAAGTCTCTCCAGCCTAAACGACTTCACCGATTGTCTTCAAACTTCGTATCCAGCGATTTTTTGGCCATAATTCAAACCCGTTTTTTGTTTGCTTTAAGTCACGTTATTACTGGTACCTGCCATATAAAAATCATACATAACCTGTTATGACTTTTTTGAAAGCGGTGGTGCTCTACTGAGATTTCATTCGGTTCTCCTGAGGTCCTATGTTTACATTCAATATTCAACTTTTGTCGAAATTAATCCTTAGATCGATTTGAAATTAGTCGAGTTTTACTTGAAAAACGCAAGAGTTTTTTCTTAGACGAGATTATTTTTGATTTAAGTGAAACAACATTCTCAGCAGAGGAGAACTTTATATGTCAAACAAAAACTAAGGCTTTCGATAAATTTGATAAAACAAACCATGCAGTAAAAATATACCTACAAATCCTAAATGCCGTGCCAATTATAAGGGGGAAAAGACACTTGGGCAAAAAGCAGACGTTTTGCCGCACGTCTAAAAGAAAAATTTAAGCAAGGTGATGTGGTGGCAGAGTGCCAACAATATAGGACCTAAAATATTCAAGTATTGCGCCCTAAAAAGGAAAATACACAAAGGCTTTAGCTAAAAAGTGTCCGGGCTGTGACCTAAAGAACTTCTTAAAACGTTGCCTCTGAATGTATTAACTAAGCTTCTCTACAGTATAACTGCTTCAATTAGATTTGAAGACAAACCGAGAGAGTGGGAAGTCACGGAGGTGATTATGGTTCTAATGGGTGTCCCATGGTTCACGAAAAATTTGAATTTCGCGCCATTTAATAACAAATAAAGTTAACATTGTGACAGCTGACAGTTCGGTGCTAGTAAAAATGGAACGCTATACGAAACAACAACACATTTTCATTGTTGAGCAACATTTTAAAAATAATGAAAGTTTGTCAATATAAGTATAGCAAAGTCCCCAAATTTTGAACAATCATAGTTTTTTGAACATTCATTTTTGAACAGTCATAGTGTTTTAAAACCATCAACCATTTAAAAGAAATAAAAAGGTCGGTGTAATACCTAAAAGTAAGCACACCATCCTGAATTTCTTCAAATTTAACGAACACAAGAAAAAGTGACTCCCCGAAGCTAGTTCGGACACCACCCATGGAGTTTAAGTCTCCACTACATCCAAAATCTTTCCTATCCTCACTTTCTTCCCTTTCCTTTCGCTAACGCTCGTACTATGGTAACATATAAAGGGTATTCATAACCCCTTGAGTACGTGTAAATTATAAAAAAAAAAAAATCAACTGTGAAGAGATCAGTTAAAACTATGGGTGTCCGGTCATAATAGATTAACAGAAAGCATAGAAGCAATTCATGGGAGATAGTCCAGGAACATATCATATTCGGCACCGTAGTCAAGAATTGTGCATTTCAAGAAGCTCTCTACAGCGAATTCCCACAAAAGACTTAAAACTTCATGCTTATAAAGTTCAATTGACTCTAGAACTACTGACCATGCTGCGCAAAGAGAGTTCGTTGGATGGATTTTGGAATAACAATTAATGCTTAATATTCGAACAAAATCATCTTCAGTGATGAAGCTCATTTTCATCTTGATGGCTTTATAAACGCGTTAAAAGTGGTTAAGGTACACCTAAAATAAATAATTTTTTGACGCAACAGGTTTGTTAGTACCCAGGGCCGAGCTTTATTGCAACCATTCATGTGTACGTGTGTAATTTTATCACGATGGGGGCGACCTACTGTTTTATGCCGACTCTGAACGGCGAATTTTGAGATAAGCTTCTCTTGACAATTGATACTAATCGGATGATTGGTCAGATCATCAGATTTGTCAGATGAAACATCATTTAGGTGTTGCTACGGCTGGGAATCAAACCCAGACCTTCTGCGTGGCTGTTCATTGCACTAATGATGATGAACTTCTTATATGCTATAAGCATACAAGTTTCAACAAAACATCATACCCAGTTTTTTTTTTCGAGAAAATCCATATAACGAATTTTTGCATTTAGGCAATACATAGGAAATTATCAATTTCTCGCAAACTATTTTGCCAAATTAAATGAAATTTAATTTGTATGCTACTATTGCTGTTTTCATGAGTTCCACATAATTGGTTTTGGCCCAATTATCCCCAAACGCAAATTTCAGTTTTGGCCAATAACGGAAAATCATTATTATTCACATGAACACTGATTACTTTCAATTACGGAAAAAACGTTCGTATAATCTCATTTTGACATAATTTATACCATTCTAGCATAATTAATCGAAATACATATTATCGTCTATTTGGGCCAAATTGTTAAAAACGTCAAATTAACTCGCTGTGAAAGAGAAAGTTGCGTACGACGCAGTCGTGCACCCACCACTAGTTTTTTTTTTGTATTGCAACTATGTATGCGACTTATCTAGCAATTTTTTATATCATCTAGACAATGAACAAGCTGTGTTGTTACATTTGGGATCTAAGCCAGAGATCCCGTTCCGAGTAATCCAACGGATTGCACCTACGATTCGTGAGTATTTATAACAGACATGTCATAACGGCAGTTCCCAACATTTTCGTTCTCAACGTACTTTTATATACATCAGTCCCGAGTCCATAGTTATATGAGGTCTCTTGCAGCACAATAGAATAAGGCCTTCAGTTCCTGGCTTGGAAAGGTGGAGGACAATTGATCATTTCGGTGGTAGTCATTTCAACCAAATCGGGGCTTAGAACGTCAACTACAAAAGGGTGTTATAATACACCCAATACTCGGTTGTTCAGCAACCTAGCCCTGATGTTGCTCTTCATTTGCTGGTTTTTGAACATCAGTCTCAACACAACTGTCTTCCTTCTCCCATAAAACAGCCGCATTGTACAAAGCAGGTATTCATAACCACCTTTGATTTAGGACTGATTTAGAAAACCATTTTGTTTCGGGTCCATAGGATTTCCATCGAAGACAGATGCCGCATTGGTGGGAGTCGTAGAGCGGAATGGTCTGCCTTAAAACTTTTCCCTGATGCATCGATCACGGTGGTAGATCCTTATCAGAATCGGGTGCCAATAAATAGGTGTCACGTTAGGTGACAAAAAGTTTCGAAAAACTCAGACTTCAATTCGTTTTGAAGTAATTCAATCAACCCTATATAGATTCGGTACATACAGCAGTTGTGGCTGAGATATGGGCATGATTAAGGATGACTTGCACCGACTTAATCATTCAGCCAAGACATTTTCTGATAGAATCCAGACAACAAATTGCTTAAACCACAAAATATCGATTTATTTAATCAACGATTGGTTAGGGGCATTAAAAGATCATGAACACAATGCCAAATAGGCAACTTAATGTACAGTTTTTCAAGATTCTTAGTACTACCACATTTGAACGTTATGGAAAGCATATTTCCCTTGTATCGATTTACATGAAATTTTCTTCTTCTCCATTTGTAGTCCTACTTTTAAAACGGCCACCTCGACATCACGAACTCAGCTCAAACTTCAATTGCAACGCGAACAGCAGCAACAAGAACTGGAACGTCGCGAAGCCGAGAAGCGTGCAAATTCGGTTCAAGGTGCACCCATAGGAATGGATACATCCCAGCCGACACATATGCAACAAAGTCGTGAACAGCACTCCCATCAGCAGTCAACACATATGCAACCAATGCTTTCGCCATACCTTAATAGCACTTCGCCAATGCAGCACATTCAATTGGGTCGTGAGAGCACTACGCCAACACTTAAGGTCCCACTTCAAAGTATTGGAGTGGATGTTCCACCGCAAGTACTACAGGTGAGTGTTTGCAGATTATGGAGTGCTTAAAAATATATTCCAAGTGTCTAATGAACTTGATTTGTTCTTTTTTTTTTTCTCTCTCTAAGGTCCGGACTGTACTGGAAAATCCAACACGCTATCATGTTATTCAGAAACAGAAGAGTCAAGTTCGACAATTTCTAAGTGAATCGTTTAAACAATCTGGAGAATGGGACGAGCAGATATTTCGCCAGGTGAGTGAATGTGTGTGTTAATTTGAGTGTATCTCTCATGTAAAGGATTAAGCTGGACTTAAGATAGACCTTGATAGGCCTTTCCAATAAAATTGATTACGCGACTCAATACTCGATCGAATGTTTTATGTTGTGAATGTTGTTACACATAAGGTTGACGTCACAAACGGGATAGCTCGAATTCCTATCTCACCTTTAAAGCAACGCGATTTGAAGAGATTTTTTTTTTGTAATTCCAGCACGGTAACAAATCGCTGGCTTCACCATCACCATCGACGAATATGCATGGCAATTCATATGGAGATCAAAAACATCGATTGGATAACAACTGTTCCCCAATGGCGACCAACAGTACTGGAATGCAATCGTCACCGTTTAGTGTTGGGAACTTTTCAGCATCAGCTTCGATTGGTGATCAAAACTCGATAAGCAATAAAGGATTCAGTGGTAGTGGCTTCAATAGTGGCAGTGGCTTTAAAGCCTCGTCTAACAACAACCTCGCGCCAAGCAATAACAGTGGTAACTTGGGTTCGAAGATTTTCGGGAACAATTGCCGGTCGGTGAGCGGTAGTAATGATAATAATCGTGCGATAAATAATAATAACAATTTCGGACGCGGCAGTAGTGGTGCAAGTCATTTCTCCGGTAATATGACAATAACGACAACGAACGCGAGTCCAGGTGCATCAGCCGGTGCTATGTCGCCAAGCTTGAGTTCAGTGGCAACCAGCAATTCTGAGGTGAGTTTAATTTTTTAAGAGTTTTCCTTTAGACCTACATGATGTTGTCTTCAGCCGAAGATCTAAAGATCTTCGTAGAAATACCAAGAATCTGGAGTAGACCAGATGTGCGGTTTGATCGCTTAGTATTTAATATTTAATATTTCTTCATACTTGGCAAATATAAAACTAAAAATCGATCGTCGTGCTCTTCAAAATATGTTGTCTCCAGTATTCCAGTATATGTCTCCAGTATTCCAGTAATCTTTCAGACCTTTTGCACACATTTGTCGGTGGACATAATGGTGAACATCCCCCGATATGGATTCCCATTGACTGTTTAAATTTCTCTTAGGAAAAATGGACAGTGTAACTTTTTCGGCGCGTTGTATCGGTATAAAGCGATTCATTGTTAAGATTTTATTAAATTGACGTGTCAAAAATACGTCTACTCAACCCAATCGGTTGATAAATGTGAAAATTATTCAATGTTTACTTACCGCATCCTAACTTAAGAAAATCGCTAAGGTAGAGCACTATTAAAGCTACTTTCCCTCCATCAATATAAGCTGTATAAAGTCTTATTGAAACAAGTTTGACGCACTCTATAAAGCTTCCTTACCGAAGCCCTACCCAAAATCACAAATATCGAAAAAGAAAAAAACAACAATTTGTTTGTTTAATTGTTTATGTTTATCATTAGATAATTTACAACAGCTTGCAAATCTGACATCCAGGGTCACTGGAAAGCTATTGCTCTATAAATCACCTGTCCTCGACGGCATTTGTGCAGCGACAGGCTCGTTAGGACTCATCTGTTCCTAGTTTACCCACAAACATGTGAGGATGTAGACTTTTTGCACGATGGTGGGTCCATTTGTTTTTGACGAATTTGGCTGAGGTTTGATGGCCCTTGTTTTAGAGTTGATACATCTCGGGTAATTTTTAAGATTAGCGTAAAAAAAAGCGCATGTAAAAAACATTTTGGTATTGGTGATATTACATTCTAACCTCGTAACCTTCCGCCTTACTATCTTCGCATTAAAGTCCCTTCAGATCCAAGATCCAATTATTAACACAACTGCAGCCTATCTGTATGCGCATCCCATGCTTGAATGGACACTCCGCAGGGTGGAGTCATTGCTCCTTTGTTGTGTCATGAATAAACTACTAATCCGACTAGACTGTGACAGGATTACGAAAGTGCCTTATACGGTGGTCTTAATGTCATGGAAGTTTTATCCGGTGATGAGCAGGATCATTAAAAATCCCCCCGATACTTTGTTGGTTTTTGTAGCTATTAGTTGCTGTACCTCCACAGGCGGTGCTGTTCTTTCATGAGCCTTGTACCTTAAGGTAACGTAAGTGGATTTAGTCGCACCTTCTAGTTTGACCACTGTAAGGTTGTAGTTGCTGCACCTCTTCAGGCGGTGCTGGTTCTTCATGAGCCTTGTACCTTGAGGTAACGTAAGTGGATTTAGTCGCAATCTCTAGTTTGACCACTGTTAGGTAGTAGTTGCGAATTTCCTCTGGCGGCGCTGGTCTTTCATGAGTCATGTACGTTGAGGTTACGTAGGTGGACTTGGTCGCATCCTCTGTCAGGTTTTCTGAGCAATGGCCTGCTGTTTGTAAAACATGTTACATTGATTGTCCTATCCCTTTATGGACGAGTCTCTCACCCATATACTGCCGATTTCCAAGTTTTCCTCCCTTTTCAAAACCAACAGAATATCGGCGACAAACCTAGAGTGCCGGGTTAATCTGAATGACCTTCAGAATTTTTTTTGGTGAGATTATTTTGCCGATGATAAGATCCTCCAACAGCTTGTCGGTTTCGACGATGTCCACATCGTCTTCAGGACCAGATGAGGAATATCTTAAGCTTGGCATGCCTTATGCCAAACCTAAGTTAGAAGTCTGCCTTTGTCGAGAGCAGCTATCGCTATTCATCAATAGCAGGATGGGTATCCATTGGAACAGCCGGGTTGTGGAATTGACACTGGAGAAGCCTTCCTCTTTCTATCTTCATATTGGGCAACCTAATGCGGGCATTGGGTCTCCTTGGGATGTCTTTAGCGGGGATAAGCTTGAGCTTCAAGCCAACGCAGGCATCACGCAGGCACTAACTAAGGAAGTCCTTTTAAAATTGGTCATCGCATTTGATTACCCTATATCCTCTCACGACCTCGGCGGAGGCAAAGTTCGGGAAAGGTCCATCCTTGTTTCCCATTATATGCATCTCTCCCCACGTATCGGCTATTGATTTCCCATTTGAGGTGTTCTCAGCCATTAGTGCCACCTGAAGTTGATCTCTGACCACCTCGGTCAATGATCGTCTCTGGAGGACACTAACGACGACTTTGGCTTGGTTGTGGTTGCTGATCCTGCTGCAACCTTGCTTATTTTGAGGGCTGGGAAAACCCCCCAGGTCTTTAGACCACTCCCGCTTCATCGCCTGCCTTGGTTTGTTTTTCAGCTGCTCATTGTATTCATCAACCATTACATGTTACTTGATTTTGTCCAACTGGTCCCTTTCGTGGACCTTTCCGGCAGCTTCATTTTTGGCTATCTTGCCTAAAATGAAGAGGGCCATCTGGTATTTGTTCTTCGAGTCTTTCCCTGCGGATTTTTTTTGTTGTCGGTGTCTGTTTTGCGGTTGTGGTGCTAACCTGCACTGGTGCACTCTCGGCACTTGGTGGACGGACGATTGACACCTGACTGGAGGCCAGAAATTCGTCCTCTGATGAGGTGCCTACTTCACGCATCCTCAGCTGGCTTTCTAGTTTTGTTACTTCCTAATTTTTTTTTTTTTTTTTTATTGTGATTATTGTGATTTTGTCCTACGAGTACAAATAAAAGTATTTTGCCGCAACAGGCTCGTTTGTAGCCAGGGCCGAACTTTCTCACAAGCATCATGTATGCGCGTGTACCACTTGCACGATGGCGGACCTTCTCTTTTATGCCGACTCTGAACGTATTTCTTGCACGATGGCGTGACCACCCGTTTTACGCCGACTCCGAATGGCGAATTTGAGATAAGCTTTTGTTGACAATTGATACTACTAGGATGATTTGTCAGATAATAACGAGAAGAGGGCCAGTCAAAAATCATTTAGGTGTTGCTACGGCTGGGAAACGAACCCAGATCTTCTGCGCATGAGTTCATCGCACTAGCCATCGCACCACTGTGCCAGTGGAAAATATTGTCCATCCTGGCAGAGACGTTTTACCAGGACAAAACACATATACAACCGACCTTACCTGGGCGTCGGAGGGGACCGTTTTGCGTTTGCGTTTAAAAGTGGAATTTGGAATGGGGTTTTATCCGGTACCTCAATAAAGAGGTTGGTTTGCGCTTAGTTTCACTCTAGAGGCAACTGGATGGCTGCACTCATTCAGGGGGTTACAACCGACCCTATGCTGAATAAGCCTCCCACATGCATCGCAGACTTACTACAAGGCCTTCCGCCAAGCCGACATACCGTCGGAAGAGTGGTTACCACTTGGAGGTAAAATAAGAACCACTGATTTGTAGTCAAAGTGTTAATGACTTCGCATTGTCAAGTTAAGGCCAAACAGAGTTTTCTTTGTTCTACAACATCCAACCATCATACCCCCTTTAGACTGACTGAATAAAAACGTTGCAATAAGCAGCGCAGTCCGACTCAAGCAATATCTTAGCTGCCCCTACAGATTTTAGTCTACCTTCAGTCTATGCCAACAAAAAAATTCAAATTTTTGCGCAACAGGCTTGTTAATACCCAGGGCCGAGCATTATTATAACCATCATATGTGCGTGTGAACTTCTTCCACGATGGCGGGCCGACTCCGAACGGCGTACTTGAGATAAGATTTTCTTGACAATTGCTACTACTCGGATGATTGGCCGGATCATCACGAGAGGAGGCCCAATTAAATATGATTTAGGTGGTACTACGGATGGGAATCGAACCAAGACCTTCTGCGCGGCAGCTCATCGCACTAATCATCGCGCCACTGAGCCCGTCTATGCCATAAGCCTGAGTAAATCCTCCCATCGATTATGTGATACCAAAACTTACTTTCAATTATATTCCCAAGACTTGTTCCAAATGAGTGTGTTGAAGATCTCGGTTGGCCTAGGGACACATTCATCGCTGCAGATTTTGATGCCAATTACAATTCAGGAACTATTCTGACTGTGATTGAATTTGGAATAGTCTTTGATCACAATTGCTTCTTACAATTGTTAGATTACGGTTTAAGGTTTTTTGTCGTCCTCTATTATGGAGAGGACCAAGCAAGCCGTGCATGTGTTAAACATCAGTCTGGCCATTATCTTGCAATGAATGATGGTCTAAATTAAAACATAGCAGATCTTCATGACCTACAATGCTTTCAGGCCATACAATTGGTCCTCACAATATAGTCCACACAAAATTTAGAAAAAACAAAATAAAAACTTTCCCTAATGACTAAGAATAGATATCCCCACTTGGCGTCACGATGACCTATGGCTAATTAGCCTCTAATTACAACGAGATCCCCAAACGATGACAAAAGGGGTTGCTAAAAAAAATCCCGATTTAAAAAATCAATCAACTAGCCCCATCATTATACGTAAGAGTTTTGTATTTTAGATATTCCCAATTGGTAAGTGTCTACAAGACCTTTACCATTTATTAGATACCGACAAAGAGCGCTTGATGAATTGCACTAATTTGAGCTTTGTGCCTCCATTCTTCTGTGCAATGAGTCCTTGTGTATAAATCACCGGCCCTATCAATCAATTGGTCAACAACTTACTTTGAACATCAGTAACGACAAAAACTAAATAACACGACAAATTATAGATTAACTCATGAGTTATGGGGTTTTCTGTACTCGCGATAAGAACCGCTCATTGCTGACAAATAACTTCAAACAGCATTACGGCTCAGACTCAGATTATTATTTTTTTTTTATCGATAATTTGTTGAATCAAATCCCGTATTCCTATTCCTATTCCTATTAGAATTGAACATCGAAATGATCATAAAATCGCATGCCATTCATCGTCCGCCTTGAGAATAATTACAACTGAAATTTTGAAACATCAACAGAGCTTCCATTACATCGCTACTAATGGTGACTGCCTTAGAAGCTGCGAAGATACAAACAAAAAAAAAACAACCTCAACAATCAAAAAATAAAATCTCCACTGTTGACTTAAGTAATTTTAGTCATCTTGTAAATCATATTAGAGCAGGCGAAAACATTTCAAGATACCTACCGCCGGCACACCACTCATACCAAGGCACACACTACACAAACAAGAAATGGGCCAAATAAAATTAATTATCACTGAAGGTGTTTGTGGAGCTAGCCAAATATTTGTCAAATTAAATAATCAGAAGAGGAAGCAAGTTTGGGAGCAGTAGCAAACAGATTGAGGAGGAATGTGTAGAGCTATGAATATACAAGCCTTAAAAAAAAACGGCCAGTGCTAATTTCGTTGGAAGCACGCTTTGGTAACATGTGTTTGTGTGGATTTTATTAACACATTTCACTTAGTAATTAAGTTAACTAGTTATGCTGACAAGCTTTTTCTAACCCAAAAGCACTCTAAAACTATTGCATCGAACTGGTGCAATGCTGAATATTGGGAATGGTTAGGTTGAAAATTAATAGTCAGGTGGCTAAGATGAAATCTAATATTTGTCGAAGGCTGATCAGGTTCAATGGTTAACCCTATACGGATTCCTTTTTATTTTCTACCCCAGTATAAGTTGGGAATTATTATGGCTTAGGTTTTGAGGTGCCTTGAGTGAAAAATCCAATTTCTAGCATTAACGAACCGGCCAATACAAGACCTAGATTTTTTGCTCTAATTTATGTCAGCGAATTGATATTTTTTTTGCTTCCAAAAAGAGGACCTCCTAAGTTATTTGTAAATCGCAGCAAAAGGAAACACGTGTTTGTTAACCGGAAGTAAGTAAATGAGGGTATTTTGGTACAGTTAAGGACATCACGTAATGAAAATGCAATTAAATGGTAAGGGTTTCTCCATAATTCTTGAAAAATCTAATTTTGATAGAAAGTACAGATATTTTATTAGTCTTTGACGGGCTCAGTGGTGCGATGGTTAGTGCGATAAACAGCCGCGCAGAAAGTCTGGGTTCGATTCCCAGCCGTAGCAACATCTAATTGATTTATCACTGTCCCTCCCGTCGTGGCGATCTGACAAATCATCGGAGTAGTATTAATTGTCACGGAAAGCTGAATACAACTTAGCCGCTCGGATTTGGTATAAAACAGAAGGTACCGCCATCGTGCAAAGAAGTACACACGCACACATGAATGGTTGTAAGAAAAAGCTAGGGCCTGGGTACTAAGGAGCCTATTGCGGCATCATTTTTTTTTTGTGGTTACATTTTGTATTGTTTCATAGCGTATACAGATTGCGGTTATGTCTAAAATCGAATAAATGGCCGCCACAGCTTTGCTGGCAAGTACGTAATCTTTTATTGAAATTTTCTTTGACTGTTTCGTATAAATGTGGCTGAATTTCATTAATACACCGCCTAATTTCCTCTTTTAGTCAGTTATTAGTGGTGGGCTTGTTTGCATAGACTTTTAATTTCAAAAACCCCAGAAGAAAAAAAGTCCACTGGCGTTGTTAAATCGCATGATCCAGATGTCCAATTCTGATCGCAAAACGGGCGATTTGCTTCACTGGCTGTATAACATGTGTCAGCCAGACCACATGTTGGTCACATCCCTATCATACAATTTAGACACTAAAAACTGGGTTATCATGTCACGATAACGAACATCCATTAACTGGTACCTTATCTGCCGCATTTTCAAAGCCCAAAATCTGCACCAAATAGTCACGCATTGCGGATGCATTTGTTTTTCAACAATTCCTCCCTTTCTTAAGTGGCGCTACAGTCCGGAAAGAGCATGGGCCTCAACCAACATGCCTCTCCAATTAGTGTGGTTATTAGTTAACTGCCTTCAGCTGCGCACTCCAAATTGGTTGAGGTCGGTTTCTACTTGTGCGCGCCACTTAAGACGAGGTCTTCCTCTACTGCGTCCGACGTCTGGCTGGGAATCGAAGACTCTACGAGCCGGTGTATTGGTGTCCATTCGTTCTACATGTCCTAGCCAAATTAAACGTCCAATGCGGAATTTTTTGACCTGGAGCATATAGCTGTCACCGCAAATGGGACCGAATAGTTTTCCTCTCAAATCGACCAAGGATTTCTTCATCTGCTTTTGAGACGGGCCGTGCTTCAGCTCCGTAGAGCAGGACTTGGATGATCAGGGTCTTATATAAGATCTACTTAGTAGTTCTAGTGAGGGCTTTACTACCAGGATCTGCCTAAGTGTGAAGATTTAATCAGTCGCGGACTTTCGTGACCTAAAACCATACTGATAAGGGCCGACCAGGTTGTTGGTAAACGGTTTCCGGCGTTCACATATCACGGCAGATAGGATCTTGTAGACGATGTTGGCGCAGTTTTAACTGCTTCCAGTTGTGCCATACAAGTTGGTTGAGGTCTGTTTCTACTGGTGCGCGGCGAGGTTTTCCTCAACTGCGTCCGACGTCTGGCTGGGAGTCAAAGACTCTGCCATATATCCCTGTCTCTGTTCTTCATGCCCTAGCCATCTTAAACGTGCAATGCCGATTTTTTTTTTACTAGTTGCATGCTCGTATAGTTCTTGGTTGAATCTTTGTTTCCATAGCCCGTCAAGGTAAACGGTGCCGACAATTTTTCGACGAATTTTCCTCTCGAATCGACCACGCATTTCATCGTTCACTTTTGAAACGGCCCATGCTTCTGCACCGTAGAGCGGGACTTACAATATCAGGGTCTTATATAGGATCTCCATAGTAGCTCGAGTGAGGACTTTACTCCTAAATTGCCTTCTAGATGCTAAGGTACAGTTGCTGGCAAGAGTAATTCTTCGTTTAATTTCTGACGAGATGTTGTTGTCAGAGTTAATAACGGAGCCGAAGTAGACAAAGTCCCGTGCTACCTCTAAGTTACATTCGTCATTGATGACGCCCTGCCCAATTCATCGATGTTGTGTGTCCTTTCTTGTTGACAGCATTTACATGAGGGTAAGACTTCATTTAAGGCTAAGCCCATTTTTGCCGCTTCCTTCTCTATACTAGCAAACGTGCCTATGACATCACGTTAAATCCGACCAACTCAATATTCTCGGCGTGTGATAGTAGTTGCACGGATTTTTGAAAGATTGTGCCTCTGCTGTTGGCTCGAGAGTTTTGGACAATCCTCTCAAAAACAAATTGAAGAAGTCACACGACCTCGCATCGCCTTGCCTAAATCTTTTTTTTTTGGTGTCGAATGTGTCGGTGAGGTCGTTTCCGACCTGATAGACTAGCGCGAATTCTCCATCGTAATCCTAGACAAACGGACGAGTTTGGGCGGTATACCAAAACTTTACATATTCTGTATAGTTCGTCTCTTTAAATTCTGCAGTATGCACCTTTAAAATCTATGAAAAGGTGTTGGGTATCAATTTGGACTTCTTGGGTTTTTTCCAGGATCTGCCGAAGTGTGAAAATATGATCGGGTGTGGACTTTCTTGCCCTAAACCCACACTGATAAGCACTTACTAGGTTATTGGTAAATGGTTCCAGGCGTTCACATATTACGGCAGATATGATCTTGTAGGCGATGTTGAGGAAACTTATGCCTCTGTAGTTGTTTTCACATTCCAGGTGCAGAAACGAACGTCGTTGTCCTTTTTTCGTTTAGCAGGGTCGTCAGCAATGAAATCAGTATTTCCCGACGCTACTGAATGCTTCGTAACAATGGGGTTTTCCATGGGTAGTTAACCCAAATCCCAAACCTCAAGCTGGAGGGCCAGATCCAAGTTATTAGATACCCTTAGGACACTGGCCGATCAGTTTCCACTACAGATTGAGTACTGCCGTTTACCTTATGGTTCATCCGCCACCATCTCTTTTCAAGGGGCCTGACTTACCAATGAGATTCCTAGATAGCCTGTTGTCTGAATATGTCGAAGCAGCTCATCTAGGTTCGCCGGGGACAGCAGATGGGGTAATTCTTGCCAGTTTGAGCAGGGTATGTTAAGGACGTTGCTGTTTTTCGTCTTGTTATCAGCACTCGCACTTATTGTTTAGCAAGTCAAATCCGGTTGGATGAGACCAGTACCCGATGGTTACTACTTGGAAGAGTAAAAAAAACACATTGGAGGTGCAGTCAGAGTTACAAACACCGGGCATTGCCAAATTAAGCCAATCAAATTCTAACCTCATTCTACAACACCCAGCCATCGATTAAGCGATCGAATATAGGGAAGTCGACGTATCCACGTATGGTACCAAAATGGAAACTTATGGTCTAAGTGTGCACGGTCATCGCGTGCAGCCGCTAAAACCTAAACTGACCTAACCTATCGACAGCATGTTTTCGGTATATACTCTGCGAAGCGTCTGCTAAGTAGGATACTGCAGGATTATCGGCATTTCGGTTGAAGTTGAGTGGTTTCATGATCATAACGATGTAGGTTTAACCTACATGTTTAGAGACATCTTATGGTGGCTCTTGCAGCCTCTATTCTTGCGACCTCTTCAGACTTTGGTTTTTCGTATACGTTTGTGGGTCCATCTGCCTTAAGTGTTGTTGCCCACTTTTTGTTTTCCACCAAGCTAGTGCTCGGTACGTTTTATCTTTCGTAATGGTGTTCTAACTTGTTAAAGAAGTCCCCTGGCATAGATCCATGACATTTCAACTGTGAGAATACCGGTTCTACCCAAAACCTACTTATAGATCTTACGGCACCTGTTTGCCAGGTTTTTTTTGGGGATTATTGCTTCTTTGGTAGTTCGTGCGCAATCGTAACCTCGTTGCATAACGTGCACGGATATAAAATTGCTTGGAGCGTGCCGAGTATTGAAAAAAAAGTGCGAAGTACTGACCTACTCCCGGAGAAATACCTATCGTCTGTGATTATTATTTGTATAGATAGAAAAGAGTGTCCTTTTTCGACTACTGCTCTCCTTTTCAATGACCAGTCTGCCGTGTTCAATGCTTTTCATCGTTATTATCATCATCCAGACACCTTAGCAGCTCACTCCTTTGAATTTATTTGTCCTCTTGTTGGGAGGGTGACTTTTCATGCCGTTTTTGACATGCCATCTGGACCGAGCGCATTCTTGTCGTCGACTTTTTTGCTGCCTCTGAAGTGTCTCCTCCCCAGAATGGTGGTATCATTTTACTTGGTTGTCGATCCTCTTAAGATGTTACAAACCTCAGAGGATTTCAAGGAAATGGGTGTTCTTTTATTTTCTCTACAGTCGTCGGCAATAAGATTGGCGGGAACAATCTGAGAAACTTAACAAAGTAAAAGTGGGTTTTAATTTAAGAGGTTGATTGATGATGAGGGAAGAGGAAACGGGAAAGACGTGTCGAGAAATATAAAGAGGAAAATGCCATGATAAATGACCATCTAGCGAGATGACTGTCAAGGTTGGGTTGGTAGAGGCACATTCTCGCAATCGCATTCCAATAACGCGCATTCGAAGACTGGTATTTTTTTTTAGGCGTGTTTAAGGGGACAAGATCCTGCACCCTCCGGCGAGCAAATAAGACGGGTACCAGCATGTCAAAAATAGGTTCCCTAAGCGATTGGTAACAGTTTAGTTCTGATTATTTCGCATGCTGTGTCCCGATTGGTTTTATTTCGGAATGCTGTCATATCTGTTTAAATGGTTTTGCTGGTCTTCACAGAGTTTTTAAGGCTGCGTTGTTCAAGTCTTAATTTTGATCGCTGGCTTTCGGCTCTAAGGGTTTTGATTTCATCATTCCAGTAGCTTGGTGCGTCTCTGTTGCAGCTGGTCTTTCATGGCATTGAATGTTTATTGTGTTTTTGAAGTTCGAGTGTCATATGTTTTTATGTTTTGCTGTGTGATTTAAAGCTTCGAAGTTATTCATTAGTTAATCGAATCGGGCCGGTTTGATTTGGGTGATTTTTACTTCTTATTACTCCAATTTCGGCAATCATCGTCAGGTGGGCTATACATGAGGGTGATCTTAATGATTAAGCATGTTCCTGAGTCATTGGCCCTTGTTTGAAGATTCTGTTTCCATTAATGCAAATGTTGTCAAATGAAGGTTGTCCGAAAAGTATCTCTTCCCATCCAGATTCTGGAGTAAGCTTTAAATATCATTGATAGCTCTAATCGTTTACATATTCCGTCATATGTTAATGCTACTCATGTTACGGGATGACATATGAAATTGGCGCCATCACACAAAATGAAAAACTATTCTACAAATGGAATATCAATCAGTCTTTCAAAGTCATGGTAAATACACCTAGGGCGGCGCACTTTAGTGTGACCCCTTTCGGTGCGGTGAGACTCATTAGTCTACCCGAATAACATTTGGAGCCTATGCCGATGACTTCCCCGATAAATATGAACATAATCTATTATACGAACGTTTCCTCCTGAGGAGTTAATTCCATCTCAACGATAAGTTTATTATATCAGATACAACCTTTGAAATATTTAAGTCTAGCTCCCATTAGGGATTTAGCTGCGGGCCAAAACGAAATCGTTGGGATTGCAAATGTCAGCCGTTTGGAAGCAGCAAAGCTGCCACTGACAACATTTTTCCCGACGACGCTTACTGGCTGTCTATGTGTAATATTTACAAATGTCAAGATAACAGAAAAGGAACGACTTGGAGTGGCCTTGTTTCAGACTTTTTTTTTTATCTGATTTATCCCCTGGATAATGAAATATTGTGTGTCTAAGCAGGTAGACTTTATTTCTGTGCTCTATCATAATCGGGAATCTATTGTTGGACAAGTGTGTCATTTATTCTAGTTACTAGGAGGGAATCTCTGTCTTGCTGGTTGTTATGCCTAAATTGAGGGCACTTCCATAGCAGACGTAAGTAATGCCGTGAACTATTGTGAAAGTTCAATTGATGACTTTTAATTGGGTAGATGTAAGAAAAAAAAATTGGATGTAGGCAAAGTGAAATAAAAATGCGGTCACACGTGGATTGGTGTGGGGTGGTCGATTTATTTAGAAAGGCTTATTAAACAGACAATAGATGAAGGTAATTGACACTAGTTATCGAAAAAATTCGTATACACCGGAAATTTTGTTTCAATTGGTTGAGTTCTAAATATTTTGGATATGAAGCTATTGTTGCTTATTTTTGGAGACGCTCTTTGCGGTAGTGCAGTCAGAATACTTCTGAAAATAACAATAACAACGAAATTTCTAACTACCGACCAATCGCTAAACTCTCTTGAATACCGAAGCTTTTTTAAAACATCGTTTATGATAAAGGGTTTTTCAATAAGAGCGCTACAAAAGTTTTTTTTTAATAAAACAAAAACTGTTTTGGATATCAATGAAATTCTTTATTCCTGTGAAAGTAAGTTCAACGCCATTATGTATGGATCTCGATTTCTTTTGCATGGCCACCACGGGCACGCTTGCAGAAGTCCAGACGCTGAACCCAATTTTCGACGGTTTTCAAGCATAAATCGGCCGGTACTGCTGAAATGTCACGTTCGATATTCGTACGAAGTTCATCAATCGTCGCTGGCTTGTTGGTATAGACCATAGACTTGACGTAGCCCCACAGGAAATAGTCTAACGGTGTCAAATCGCCCGACCGAGGCGACCAAGCGTCTGGACCATTTCGTGAGATAACACGTTCTCCAAACTAGGTTTCCAATAAATTGATTGTGGCATTCGCTGTGTGGCTTGTGGCGCCGTTCTGTTGGAACCACATGTCCTCCAAGTGCATATCATCCAATTGTGGCCGAAAATATTCAGTTATCATTGAACGGTAGCGATTAACATTCACAGTAACGTGCCGATCTTGATCATCACGGAAGAAGTACGGCCCAATGTCGCCGCCGGCCCATAAACCACACCAAACCGTAATTTTTTCGGGATGCAATGATGACTCATGGAGTACGTGTGGATTCCTGCCTGACCAGTGCGGCATATTTTGGTTATTGACGAAGCCATTCAGCCAGAAATGAGCCTCATCGCTGAAGATGATTTTTCGATGAAAATCCGAATCATTTTCAAGTTGTTGCTCAGCCCAATTCACGAACATACGACGCTTCTGGTGGTCAAGCGACTTCAGTTCTTGCGTCAATTTAATCCTGTAAGGATGTAGGCCAAGATCTTTTCGCAAAATTCGCCACAACGACGTCACAGAGATGCCCAACGCTTGAGAACGACGTGTGAGAGACACATTTGGGCTTTCTTCAACTGAAGCCTCAGCGGCAGCAATATTCTCGACACTACGGGCACTTCTTTGTCTCACTGGCACGGGAACATTTTGTACTATGCCTGTGGATTCTAATTTTTCCACTAGACGTTCAATTGTTGATCTGCTAGGATGATTATGACGAACACAAATTGGACGTAGCGCTCTTAACGTTGAGGCTGACTCCGAATTTCGGTTGTAAATTTTAATAATTTAGACTCGTTGTTGGATCGTATATATTTCCATCATGAAATGGCAAACCTTACTGAAGAGAAAGGTCAAAAGAGCGTCGTTTGCTGTCCCTGTCGGTCAACTTTTGTAGCGTCCCTGTTGAAAAACCCGATACATTATTTTTTAATTGCAAATCCGTCTTTTCTCCAAACCAAGATGGATTTCTTAAAGGTAGGTCAACCACTACCAACCTAACAGAATTTGTTTCTAAGACTCTGTGCGCTTTAGAGAATGGCAATGAAGTCGATGTTATTGCCACTGACTTTAGTAAAGCTTTCGATAAAATTTCACATGAAATCATTCTTTTTAAACTTAAGGGACGAGGTTTCAATTGAGCTTGCTTCAATTACATCCTATCTCTTTGAACGCCAATACAAAGTTCTGTTTAGATGCTAGTATCGGACCCCTTTTTAGCCACATCCGGAGTGCCTCAAGGTAACCATCTTGGTCCGTTGATATTTATTCTGTCTAGCAATGACGTTGACAGTATCATTGAAAACTCATATTTATCTGTTAATTCCGATGATGTGAAAATCTTTAGGCACATTTCCTCCCCCACTGACTCTTACCCACTTCAAAGGGATTTAAACAACTTTTCAAGCTGGTGCCAAAAAAACTTCCTGGGGCTCAATGTCATCAAATGCCAGACCATGACATACTCCCGTAAGCGTCTCTCATCAGACGCGAGATAATATTTGATATTTGGTGAGGCTGTACCTAACGTGCTTTTTGTGTGTGATCTAGGTGTTATTTGTGACAGAGAACTTAACTTCGCTCTCATATTGATAATATCATCAGCAGAGGCGACTCCGCACTTGGGTTTGTAAAACGCTGGTCTAAGGAATTCTCGAACTCATATGTCAGAAAATCTCTATTTTTCAAATTTGTTAGACCTATCCTTGAATATGCTAGCCAAGTATGGTCGCCTTATCACAACACCCATTCCCTCCGTATTTAGAGTGTCCAACGCAGATTTAGCCGTTTTGCTATACCCGTCCTCCCCTGGGTAGGAAGTTTTAATTTACTCACCCACGAGGATCGTTTGAAATTAATAAACCTTCAATCACTACAAAAGCGTCGTGAAATAGCCGCCATTCTTTTTGCACATCAGCTTCTAGCAGGTAATATTGATTGTCCCGCTCTGCTAGAAATGATTTCCCTCAACGCCAACTCCAGAAATCTAAGATCTGTTCCTCTCTTCCGACTCAAATTCCACCGAACCAACTACGGTAATAACAAGCCAATGACTAGAATACTACGCCTGGCTAATGGGCATAGCTCCTTTGATTTTCACTGTAGCAAACTTGCTCTACGAAACTCCCTTATGTCCTCCTCATCTTCCACAACTCCTTAACACTTCTTCTAATAATTTCATTTAATTTGGTTAATTTAGTCTTAAGTTCAGCTTGTACTAAGCTTAAATAAATAAATCTGCACTGAACCATACCTACTTTTGGTCTCCGATGGCTTCATTGACTCCAAGGTTATAAAGATTATATTATGGTAGGAATGCTTTGAGCTCAATCATCCTTCTGTAGCCTATGTGAACCATCGCAAGCTTCTTAAATTCCGCATGTTACCTATATCAATATATGCTATATCACGTAACTCATCAAGGTGTAAAGAAATGCGTGCCTGTGCATCCGTGGTGCACTTCCTACAACCACCTTAGCAGCACAATACATTCTCGTTCACCATCAACCCATTCATATCTTTGGCAAGCAATAGGCAGCTTAATCATGGGAGCGTGTTCCAGGCGGACCTTATGGCGATTAAAAAAGTCTTATCCTGGCTGAAAGAGAATGTTATATCTGCCAATGCTATTATCTCAGACACCCAACGGGTCATCAAATGCCTGGAATCATTCCAAAAAAATTGAAAGACAACACTAGATAGCCGCTATGCACAGGTGAATGTTGAACTGCTCTTACAAGTTTTGAGTGACATTCCAGGCTGATAAATTACCAGACATGGAACTAAATTACAAGTCGTTCCCAAGACGTGTGCACTTGGTGATTCTATCGCTACATTCAAAAGTCTACTTACGCAGCATTACCTACTTAAATGGAGCCACAGTCTGGAATGAACCTGAGCCTCAACCAACATGCCTCTCCACTGAGCCCGGTTCTTAGCTAACTGCCTCCAGCTGTGCACTCCTAGTTGGATGGGGTCGGTTTCTAGTTACTTGTACGCGCCACTTAATACGAGGTCTTCCTCTACTGCGTCCGACGTCTGGCTGGAAATCGAAGACTCTGCCAAACATCCCTATCCCTGTTCTAGGATGGGGTCGGTTTCTAGTTACTTGTACGCGTCACTTAATACGAGGTCTTCCTCTACTGCGTCCGACGTCTGGCTGGAAATCGAAGACTCTGCCAAACATCCCTATCCCTGTTCCCAGCCCTAGTTGTCTTAAACATCCAATGTGAAGTTTTTTTTTGGACAAGGGGCATGTTGCTCTACAGTTCGATTCAGCGCCATAGAATATGACTGTGATGATCAGGGTCTTATATAGGATCTCCTAAGTAGTTCGAGTGAGGGCTTTACTACTAAATTGCATTCGAAATGCTAAGAAGGCTGGCAAGAGTAATTCTTCGTTTTATTTCTAGATGTTGTTGTCAGAGTTAATACCGGAGTGAGGGCTTCACTACGAAATTGACTTCTTAGCCCGAAATACAAATCCAAATTTTTGGCGGAACAGGTTCGTTAGTACCCAGGGCCGAGCTTTCTCACAACCATTCATGTGTGCGTGTGTATTTCTTGCATGCGATGGCAGGACCTCCTCTTTTATGTCCACTCCGAACGGCGTATTTGAGATAAGATTTTCTTCTCAATTGGTAGTACTCGGAAGATCTGTCAGATCATCACGAGAGTAGGGCCAGTGAACAATCATTTAGGTGTTTCTCCGGCTGGGAATCGAACCCACCCTTCTGAGCGTCAGTTCATCGCACCGACCATCGTGTCACCGAGCCCACAGCGTTTGGCAAGAGTAATTCTTGGTTTAATTTCGGACGATAAATTGTTGTCAGAGGTAATAGCAGACCCTTTTCTCCCTCAAAGTTATATCTGGTGACGTTCTGTCCAATTCGTCGATATTGTGTGTCCTTTCGTGTTGACAGCATATATTTAGTGTTACAGTCATTACGTGGCTAAGATATCACATTGAGTCATACCAACGATGTCAGTATCGTCGGTGTATGCTAGTAGTTGGACCGATTTTCCGAAAATTGTGTCTCTGGTGTTGGCTCAGGAGTTTTGTACAATCCTCTCAAGAATCAAATTGAAGAAGTCACATGACAGCGCATCGCCTTGCCTAAATCCTTTTTTGGTATGGAATGTGTCGGTGAGGTCGGTTTCGACCCTGATGGAGCAGCGAGAATTCTCCATCGTCATCCTACACAAACGGACGAGCTTGGGCGGTATACCAAAACTTGACATGGCTCTGTATAGTTCGTCTCTATAAATGCTGCAGTACGCGGCTTTGAAATCGATGAATAGGTGGTGGGAATCGATTGGGACTTCTTTGATTTTTTCCATGACCTGCCGAGCTGTGAAAATTTTATCGGTTGTGGACATTCCTGGACTAAAGCCACACTGCTACCGGCCGATCAGGTTGTAAACGGTTACAGGCGTTCGCATATCACGGCTGACAGGATCTTGTAGGCGATGTTATGGAAATTAATGTTTTGTAGTTTTCGCAATTCAGAGGGTCCTCTTGCTTGGGGAGCGGGCAGACGATGCTGAGGTTCCATTCTTCAGGAATGCTTTCATCCGACAAGATTTGGCTTACGAGTTGGTGCATATTACTTACCAAGTCATATCCGCCGGCTTTAAAAAGTTCAGCGGGAAGGCCGCCGTTTCCGGCAGCTATATTTAGCTTGAGTGAAGATATTGCTATTGTCAATTCTCTAAGGTTGGGTGGCTGGCAGTTTTCTCTGTCGTTGCCAATATTGAATTGCTCGTTCGCCGATTAACTGTGTTTCAACTACTAAATTTCCTTTTTCATCTCGACAGGATTTTGTTCGAGCCTTGTATCCTTGGATTTTACGTTTTACACTTTGCTAAAACTTGCAAACATCGTCCCTAAAGTGGAACCTTTCTAAAACCTCGATAGCGCGCTCTTCTTGTTCTTATTTCTTCTTTCTGAAAAGCCAGTGTTCTTCCCTTCTTCTCAAACTATAGAACTCAATGGCAGCTCTCGTCTTCACTTGCAGCTTAGCCTTGTAGACTTCGCTCTTGACTGCGAGCATCTGGCGGCATTCCTCATCAAACCAGGGGTTTCTTGGTGGTGGACTCGAGAAACCGAGCACATTAGTTGCGGCTGATCTAATGGCTTGTTGGCATGGATGCCATTGTTCCTCGACATTCGATGCTGGTGGTATGGTGTGAATCGAGATGTTAAGAGATAGCTTTGCGCGATAGTCTTTGCGATCTCTCGCGCTTGCTGTCTTTCGACATTACCACTTTATTACCACTTTGTTGTGTCGTGGTGGATATCCGCACTCCTACCTTTGCTGCAACAAGATAGAAGTCCTAGTCGATATTAACTCCTCGGAATGTTCGGACATCCAAAATTCAGAATGCGTGTCTTTTGTCTATCGCAATCTGATCAATTTGGTTGAATGTTCGTTGATTTAGAGACCGCCATGTCCCCTTTTGTATATCGAGGTGAGGAACAGTGTGCTGACTTAAGTGGCATTTCGTTAGCGAAGTCAAATAGTCCGCTGTGTTTTCCGACAATGCTGCTAAAGATGTCTTCTTTCCTACCTTTGCGTTAAAATCTCCCAGCACATGGTAATTTGCTAGTCGCTCAAGGGTTTTGTCAATTTAGCTCATAGAAGCAATCCTTAGCTACATCATATTTTTGCTCCGTTGGAGTGTGAGAGCATATAAGTCTTATGTTGGCGATTTTGGCCTTGATGCGGATTGTAACAATGCGTTCGTTAATGTCTTAAAAATATAAGACTTCCGAAAAATCGCTGATGCTGCTCACTATAACATGGTCCGTAGAAGATTTCACAGCTTTCATCCACAGCCCATCCCATCGTATTTCCAGGATGGCAGTAATGTCTGCTATGTAGCAGTTAAGTGCTTTCGCTAGTTGTTCGCTTGCACCTCTCCTGTTTAATGTTCTCATATTCCAGGTGCGGATACAAACGTCATTGGGCTTTTTTTGTTTAGCAAGGTCGTCAACAATAAAATCCGTCCTTTCCGAGGCTCTTAATTGCTTCATTACGGTTGGTTTTCAATGGGTGGTTAGTTAACCCATAGCTAAATACTCAAACCTGGAGGTCGAGTTCCGATTTATTAGATACCCCTAGGATACGGGGTCATCAGTATCGACTACAAGATTGAACGCTGCCGTTGGCCTTATGGTCAGCCGCCACTATCTCTGTTTAAGGGTCCTGACTTACAGTAAAAAAAAAAACTCATTTCGATAAAAATTTTAAATTTCTATAAGAATTTTATTAAGAGAATTCGATAATATTAATGTGAACATTTCTGCCATAACCCACGCCCACTTTTTGAAGGCGTTTTCCCTTCAAAAAATGTTTCTTTTGACATAGCTATACCCCTAGAATGTTCTGTCTAAAAATATTGATCTAGGATAATCCAATTTTGTATAAAAGCTCTTTGTTCATGAATTCAGTATGGGATTAAATATTTTGAATATCCAGCAATTTTCTTTAAACGTTTTTCGAAGTAACTGGATGTCCTTGTGACATTCTGCTTAACTCAAAACTTCTTCAGCAGAGTGATTTATTAGTGTGGCGTTTATATAATCAAAAAAAAAGTGCAACCTCGATTTCCGAACACGAAGTGCATAGCTGCGTAGTAAAATCGAATAAATACGCATTTAACAGAGCTAAACATTTACGTTCTTACGCGCTCAAATAAATTAGTCATAGATACATTGGTTTCATAGCACATGCCACAGCTTATGGCTTGTCCAAAAATACTGAGCTAGGATAATGTAATTTAGTATAAAACCCCTTTGTTCATGGATTCACTACAGAAATTAATATTTTTAAAATCCAGCCAGGACCACTACCATTAAAAAAAAAACGTAGGGCTTGGTCAACGGAAAAGCTATTTGGTTAGTTGATTAATGGATTTCGATTTTTCATCCACATACAGTTTAAATTAAGGATGGAATCGGTGAGGACCCTTAATGCTTCCCACAGCGGATTGTAGCCCTCGCATATCTTTTTTTTTAATGTTGCTATCAAATAGAATGGTTCAGACTTTATGAGATTAAAGAAATTCACTTCTTAATAGTGATGTGTAACTTGCCTTATCTGAGGTGAAGATTAACTCGTTATACGTAAACCGATTTAAAGTCTTTAGGTCAACTGGAAGATGACTCGTTCAGTGAGTACGTGTGAACGTATACTTTATACGTGAAGAGATGTTGACTTTGGAGGTTGGTTGTTTTCGAAAGGCTTTAATTATTTAACATTTGTCTTCAGACAGCATCATCGACCCATATCGTGGGCCTCATACGCACGAGTTAATTTCATGGAAAACATTCAAAGGCACGTGTTATACGCATGAGGATCGGTGTATTTGTTTTGTGTTGACTCATTTCTAGTTTTTTTTCTCTATCCCACAGCGGTAAATTAGTTTTGCTACATAGTTTGCAACATAGAGAAATAATTTCGATAAAATCTTACTGAGCCCACTTAGAATCGCTACTAACTTACATAGCTGGTGCTAGATTCCGGCATTAACTTGGGCCTCAGTTAACATGTAGCCCGGTTCTTAGTTAATAGCCTCTTGAGCCTTTGAGCATTTTAAGTTGGCTGAGGTCGGTTTCGATCTGGGCGCGTCACTTAAGTCGCGATCTTCCTCAAATGCGCCCGACGTCTGACTGGAAATCAAAAACTCTCCGATCTGGAGTGTTCGTATACATTCGCTCTACACATCCTAGTGATCTTAAACGCTCAATGCGGATTTAATTTTTATGGGGTATGTCCATGTCCCGTTTCCTATGGGTATCTTAGAAATTGGAACTGGCCCCACAGTTTGGGTGTTGTGCTTTGAGTTAACTACCCACACATGTTAAAAAAAGACATTATTACGGAAGAAACCGATATCCTTGGAAAGGACTGATTTTGACGTTGACTACCCTGCCTAACGAAAAAAAAAGGACGACCACGTTCGTATCTGCACCTGTGGAATGTGACGTTAAACAGGAGAGGTGCAGGCAAAGAAATAGCGGAAGCCCAAAACTGCTACAACGCAGATATTACTGCCATCCAGGAAATACGATAAGATAGGCGGGGTAATAGCGGATGAAAAACTGAGACATCTACTAGTTCTAGTGAGCAGAAACAACGAATGGGGATTCGTTATAAGTGCCAGACTTAGGCAAGAAGTCTTATGCTTTCAAGACATTGCGGAACGCATTGTAACAATCCGCATTAGGGCCAAAAGCGCCAATATAAGCAATATATGTACTGGGATGTCAGAGTCTTAAAATGGATTTCCTTAGTAGTTGGAGTAAAGAAATTCCTACGGAATAGGTGGTGGGTATCGATTTGGGCTGCTTTCCAAGATCTGCAGTCATTCGAAATTAAATCTGTTCATGCTTTTTCTGATTTCTTGTGACGTGGTGCACATCCGCAGTTTACCTTTGCTAATGTCTGAAAAGCATAAGACTTCTTGCCTAAGTTTGGCACTGACAACAAATTCGCATCCGAATAATCCTGGATGACAGTCAATTCGGCTTTGTAGCAGCTTAGGGCTTTCGCTAGTGGTTCGGCTGTACCTCTCCTGTTTAATGTTTTCATATTCCGGGTGAAGTTCTGAACATTTTTTTGTTTCGTTAAGCATGGTTGTCAACAATAAAACCAGTCCCTATGCGAGGCTTTTGATTGAATCGTAATACTGTTTTTTTCCGTTAGTGGGTAGTTAACCTAGTAAAACACACCCCGATCTTCGCTGCCGTCTCGAATCTGAGGGCTGGGATTCGAAGACCTCTTAGCTGGAGCATTATTGTCCATTGGCACGATGTGGCCAAGCCAATGCAGTCGACGTGTTTTGGCTCTTTGGACAACATCTATGTACAGCTCATGTAGTTCGCGGTTGTATCTTCTCCTCCATTCGCCCTCCTCGCGCACAGGACCGAAAACCCACCGAAGTATTTTTCTTCCGAAGCAGTCGAGTATCAGCTCTCCATTCTCGCTTATAGTGCAACACACGGCGCCAGTCTTAAAGCAGAACTGGCAAGATAAGGGTTTTGAAAAGTACACATTTCGTCCTTCGAGTTAGGATTTTCTAATCCAGTTGTTTCGCCAAACCGAAGTAGCAACGGTTTCCTAGGGTAATTCTTCGCCGGTTCTATACTTGGGTGTCGTATGTTCACTCCGAGGTAGGTTTACTCCTTTACTACCTCGAAATTACTGCTATCAAGAGTGGCATTTATTCCTAGCAAATTATAAAGTCATATTGATGCGCACTGCATACAAGAGACATTTTTCTATAACGGGTCGTACTGGCAGAGCCCGCCACATGTTTGGACGTACTAGCAGAGCCCGCCATATTTTTGGATCTCGTTTCTCGTGTGTGCACGTAAACGCCGCCCGCCCATACCATAAAGCTGCTGAGCAAAATTTGCTGTTTTTTGTTCTCAATGCTTCATATGTATGGCAGAGGACAGATCCTTGTTTGTTTGTTGATAGCATGTTTTTAGTCTTGTCTTGTCTTCAAGGCCAATTGTATGTCGCCTGTTGTGTTCAATTGCCGTGAACGCTTCTATGACGGCATGCTGGGAACGACCGATGATGTCAATATTGTCCGCACCCAAAAGGTGGGCTTATGTTAAAATGATCTACAGACGGATTATCCAAAGCAATTTTATCAAAGTAGGTATTGCCATAGAAAGTTTTTTTTTCGAACTTCCTTCAAATTTTACCGAAAATCGTTTTCCATTAAAAACGCGTCCAAGGAGGATGTGGTCGTGCCAAACAGCTTTATATGGGCGAAATATACAAACTAAGACTGTCAATATCTTGTTGAGAAACTTTTTCAAAATTCCTTATAGTTTGATGAAAAAGGACTTTAAACTGAAAAGTGTTAGTGCCAGAGAGCGGGTTTTTGAAAATGTCTACAATTGGCTGTTCATAAATGACGGGCTCAGTGGCGCGATGGTTCGTAAGATGAAATGCCGTGCAGAAGGTCTGGGCTCGATTACCAGCCGTATCAACACCTGTAATGGTTTTTCACTGGCCCTCCTTTCGTGTCGATCTGACAAATCATCCGAGTAGTATAAGTTGTCAAGAAAAGCTTATCTCAAATTCGCCGTTCGGGGTTGGCATAAAACAGGAATTCACACCATCGTAACGGGTGATCCAAGTAGAGATACTTTTTGAAATAGCCTTTTTTGACAGATCACGTGTGAGTCGTGTCATGCTGTCATGTTATTTTTGTTTAGTATTGTTTGGCATTTCATAATGGAAAGACTTACGCGTGAACAACGTTTACAAATTGTTCAACTTTATTATGAAAATTCACGTTCTGTGAGGAATGTGTTTCGTGCACTTCGCTCAACTTATGGTCAACATAATCGGCCTACTGAGCGTACTATTCGCAACACCATCACCCATTTTGAGACCCAGCATTCATTATTGGATAATATTCGACCGAATAGACCACGTCCAGCACGCTGTGAAGAAAATATAGCGGCCGTAGCTGAGAGTGTACACGAAGACCGTAGAGAGTCGATTCGGCGCCGTTCGCAGCAACTCGGACTGACGTATGGAACGACTTGGCGAATTTTACGTCAAGATCTTAAATTGAAAGCGTACAAAATACAGCTTGTGCAACAACTGAAGCCGCTCGACCTTCCCAAGCGACATCGCTTTGCTCTATGGGCTCTTAAAAAGTTCCAAGAAGATCCGACGTTTTCGAGGCAAATTTTGTTTAGCGATGAGGCCCATTTCTGGCTCAATGGGTATGTAAACAAACAAAATTGCCGCATTTGGGACGAAGAGCAACCTGAAGAGATTGAAGAACTGCCACTTCATCCAGAAAAAACAACGGTTTGGTGTGGTTTGTGGGCCGGTGGAATCATCGGTCCATATTTCTTTAAAAAATTATGCCGGTGCGAACGTAACCGTCAATGGCGACCGTTATCGTGCCATGATAACCGACTATTTGATGCCTGAAATTGAAGCCCGTGATCTCGGCGACATTTGGTTTCAGCAAGACGGCGCCACTTCCCACACATCGCATCAATCAATGGACTTATTGAGAGAACATTTCGGTGAGCAATTTCACGTTTTGGGCCGGTCGATTGGCTACCAAGATCGTGTGATATCACACCGTTAGACTTTTTCCTGTGGGGATATGTAAAGTCAAAAGCTTATGCCGACAAACCCGCTTCGATTCAGGCCTTGGAGGAAAACATCACGCGTGTCATTCGCCAGTTACCAGTCGAAATGCTCGAACGAGTGATCGAAAATTGGACTCAACGGATGGACCATCTGCGACGTAGCACCGGCCAACATTTGATAGACATAATCTTCAAAAAATAAATGCCAAAGAATGTTCTTTCAAATGATAATAAACATTCTCCATTAAATTTGAATTTTCTGTGTTTTTTTCTTTAAAAAAGTAGGGAACCTCGAAATGGATCACCATTTACAATAAGTAAACACGCACACATGAATGGTTGTGAGTAAGCTCGGTCCTGGGTGCTAAGGAGCCTGTTGCGCCATTTTTTTTTTATTTTTTTTTATTATTTTTGCTTTTTCAAATATGTGCTCCAAAATCTAGTCACGTACCTACAGACGGGCATACATGGCTAAATCGACGTTACTTCACTATATTTCTATATGCAAAACTAATATACCCCTATGGAATGAGTTATTACAATCAAAAAAAAAAAAAAAACTTCATAATTTCTATCTGTCAATATCCATATGTACCAAAACCAGTACACCCCTTTGGAATAAGATTTAAATACCGTACTAATGTGATAATAAATATTATGTGCCACTGTATTTTTAATGAACGCATGCACGCTTAATTCACACTTTTATTGTTTGTCAAATTCATTTCTCCCGTATTGCTGTAATGCAAACAAACAGCTGTCAATAAGACTGTAATAAAGGAGGTTTTGTTTTATTTTCTTATTAAGCTTGTGTTTAGTAATCGTGCATAGCTTCCAATCTGTGTGCGTTTGTATGCAAGGGTTTTTCCATCCAGTAAGCATTTATCTTGATTTTTTTTTTATCATCGACCTTCATGTGCGGAAAATTGACCAAGCCAAACTATTATGTGTGTACGACTGTAGTGAATGGCACAATTTAGTGCACAAGTGTTTTACACAAGACTCAATATTAAACGCACACACATTTAGACCTTGATGGCGATCGTATTCGTAATAATTAGCAGATTAACTCATTTGATACGAAATCATCGGTTGTTGTTCTCAGAAAATAGGGTGGAATGTTAAACACTTTTATTAATGAATCTGGGTGTTGTTTTTTTTTTTTTTTTTTTGTACCCGTACATAGTTTGTAACATTGAGAAATATTTTCGATATATGAACCGTAAAGTAGATGGATCGACTCTGAGTAGATTTAGCCTCTGAGTGGATTGAGCCATGTATTTCAGTCTGTCCATTCTAAAGCTTGATAGTGAAATTTGGTACACAAACTCTTTGAACCCCCCAGAATGTGTATCTGTAGCTGGTATCTTGTATCGCTGTCAAAAGCTTGGCTATCGAATTGACAGAATCTATGTTCTTCCAAAAACTGAAATTTGTTAGCAGTGGTGATTTAACTTCTCAGAATTACATTTAAAAAGAAATGAAATAGAAATATTTTCTGAAAGCTATTACGATTCAAACAGGAACTCTAAGCTGTGAATTGAAAATAAATTTAAGAAAATCAACAATTTTTTATGAAAAAGTTCCACAAAAGTTCATTCCTTTGTATGAGTTGGATGAATAGTTCTCAATCAATTTTTATTAAACAAAAGGTGGCCATGGCTCAGAGGAATGCGTAGTTGACTGCTAAGCCAAACGCTGCGGGTTTAAGCTCCGGCTTCGGCAGCATTTGTTTTCTACGAAAATTGGAAGCTTATCTTAGGCCACTTGTGCGATACTATGAGACAATATAAATCGGTGTCTCCTCCTCTGTGCCACGTAGCTTTCCTTGTAAAGGGTGATCCATTTCGAGGTTCCCTACTTTTTTTAAGAAAAAAACACAGAAAATTCAAATTTAATGGAGAATGTTTATTATCATTTGAAAGAACATTCTTTGGCATTTATTTTTTGAAGATTATGTCTATCAAATGTTGGCGGTTGCTACGTCGCAGATGGTCCATCCGTTGAGTCCAATTTTCGATCACTCGTTCGAGCATTTCGACTGGTAACTGGCGAATGACACGCGTGATGTTTTCCCCCAAGGCCTGAATCGAAGCGGGTTTGTCGGCATAAGCTTTTGACTTTACATATCCCCACAGGGAAAAGTCTAACGGTGTGATATCACACGATCTTGGTGGCCAATCGACCGGCCCAAAACGTGAAATTATGTGCTCACCGAAATGTTCTCTCAAAAGGTCCATTGATTGATGCGACACATTCCTCACAGAACGTGAATTTTCATAATAAAGTTGAACAATTTGTAAACGTTGTTCACGCGTAAGTCTTTCCATAATGAAATGCTAAACAAAAATAACATGACAGAATGACACGACTCACACGTGATCTGTCAAAAAAGGCTATTGAAAAATGTATCTCTATTTATATCATCCGTTATGTGTCTATCTGTCTCTCTCTCTCTGTCGTTTTAATGTATTGCTCTGTCGCAGCCGATTGCCTCAGTCGCCAGTGCTGTTATGTGTCTGTAGTTCGTTGCATATATGTGCGAATTACTGTGATGTCGCTGTCAATGTCAAGGAAAACGTTCTTGTTCATACCGTAAGGAATTATGAAAAAAAAATTCTGAACAAGATACCATCCTTATATATGGATTTCGTCCCAATAACATTTTTTGGCACGCTCACTTTTGGAGGGCGCTTTCTGTAAAATACGGTTTTCGTGAAATTTTTAACGAAATCTGAGAAAAATCTTTAGATGCAAACACATTAATAAAGTTAATATAAATATTATGTCTTTAGATCATTTTAACCCACGCCCACTTTTTGGAGGCATTTTCCTACAAAAAACCTTTGTATACCCTATCCCATAGCATAAATGCAGGAGAAAAGCCTTGTTATTTGCTAACTCAGAAGGTCTTTTTTTTATATTTTGCGCGCACTCAAGTTATGAATATCCTTTCTATGTTTTAGCACAGTGCTGGCGTTAAGGAAATACGGGATAAGCGAAAGGAGATACCGATGCACATTGGTTTTAAATGCCTGTAGGTTGTAATGGAAAGGAAAAACAGAGTTTGGTAGAGCATTCCACAATCGTGTTGTTCGGTTTATGTACGAATCTCTATATTTCAGCGTTCCTCCGAAGAAAGGCTTGAGGGTAAACTGATTTGCATTCATAGCGTAACGAGTATTGCGGCTGAATTGTTGAATGGGAGGAATGCAGCTGGCTATTTGAATTAAGCATTGGTTGTTAAAATGGCGATAAAACAATGTAAGTCATGAGATATTTCGATGGTGTTCAAGCGAAACAAAAGAGTTCGATATTCTATTGTCTCCTATACGTTTTTTCGCACGCGTTTGAATCCTATCTAGGAGGTGCAATATTAGTTTTGGTGCACCCGACCACATGTGGGTTTTAAACTCAAGTTTAGGGCCTATAAACGCTTTAGATATTGTGGCCAGATCAGATGGGGGGAAATATTTTTCACATCGATAAAGGAAAACTAGACATTTCGCTGCGTTTTTAGCGACTTGGAATATGTGGTCTTTCCAACGTAAGTCGTTACTAACACACATACCTAGCATGGATTGTTTTTCGATGTCTTCGACGTAAGTGCCAGTCATGGATAATGACTCTAGATTTTGGTTTCGCTTTAACGACAGAAGACACCATTGTGTTTTGGAAGCATTGAATTCCACTCTATTAGATTTACCCCATTTGATAATGCTGTCAAGGTCGGAATTGAATGAGCTTAACATATGTTGTCGCTTAGTCGCTTAGTTGCAACATTTAAATGAGTTTTCACTGGCCCTCCTCTCGTGACAAATCACCCGAGTAGTATCAGTTGTCAAGAAAAGCTTATCTCTAATTCGCCATTAGGAGTCGGCATACAACAGGAGGTCCCACAATCGTGGGTGGGTGGCATACTGAATGCTTGGCCATGGTTACCAACGAGCCTGTTTCGCCAAAATTTTGTATTGTTTTTTTATTTGCTTACTTAGTTACTTAAGTGACAGTCCGGAATGAACCTGGGCCTCAACCAACATGCCTCTCCAATCAGCCCAGTCCTTAGCTATCAACCTCCAGTTGCGCACTCGAAGTTGGTTGAGGTCGGTTTCTACTTCTGCGCTCCACTTAAGGCGAGGTCTTCATCTACTGCGTTCGAGCTCTGGCTGGGAATCGAAGACTCTGCCCTACATACCTGTCTCTGTTCTACATTCCCTAGACATTCTAAACGTCCAATGGGGAGTTTTTTTTGACCAGGGGCATGTCGCTGTACAGCTCATATAGCTTTGAGTTGAATCCATAGCCCGTCACCGCAAACGGGACCGAAGAATTTTCCTCTCGAAGGATTTTATCATCCGTTTACGATGCGGCCCGTGCTTCAGCGCCGTAGATCAGGACTGGAATCATGATCTTATACAAGATCTCCTTAGTAGTTCAAGTGAGGGCTATACTACTTAATTTCCTTCTAAGCCCGATGAAACACAAATTGAAAAGAGTAATTCTTCGTTAAATTCCTGACGAACTGTTGTTGTCAGAATTCATAGCGGAGACGAGGTGGACAAGGTCACTCACTACCTCAAAGTTATATCTGTCAATGGTGACGTTCTCTCCAATTCGTCGATGTTGCGTATCCTGCCGTGTTGGCAGCATAAACTTAGTCTTACGCTCATTTACTGCTAAACCCAATTTTGCCGCTTCCTTCTCTATACAGACAAACGTGGCTATGACATCACATTGAAACCGACTAATGATGTCAGCGTGTGCTAGTAGTTGCAACGATTTTTGGAAAATTGTGCCTCTGGTGTTGGCTCACGAGTTTTGTACAATCCACTGCAGAATCAAATTGAAGTCGCATCACAGTCCATTGCCTTGCCTAAATCCTTTTTTGGTATCGAACGTGTCGGTGAGGTCGTTTCCGACCCTGATGCTCACAATTTTTGGTTGGCTTCCATTTATTTAAGAATTCCACAACAATTTTTCGTCGGAGAACTTCCGAAGAAATTCAACGCATAGCTATCAACAATCGCCATCGCGCGATCATGTGCGATGCACATCCTCGGAAGATCTGTTCGAAATGCAAATCCGAACGGATACCTCGGTACGAAACTCTCCGATATCGAACAATTAAACAAAAAATAAGCTAATGCTGTCTACGAAGATATTGTATCTAATTGTAACGGGTGATTTATTAAGAGTTAAGTTTTTCAGGTTGGCAGCACTGGTTATTAAAGGCGTCCAAACGTCATCTGTCAAAGTGAAAAATTTTCAGTATACTCTGCCATTTAATTATGAAAAGACTTACAAACGAGCAACGATTGCAAGTTATTGAAATTTATTATCAAAAACTCGTGCTCTTTAAAAAATGTGCACCCTTTGTTGCGACCATATTATGGTCGTCATGATCGACCTGGTGAATCAACAATTCGTGTTGTTATCACCAAACTTACTTTGTTGGACATTAAGCCATCGACTCGCATATGACTCGAATATTACAGTCGTAGCGTCCAATATTAATGAAGATCGTGAAATGTCAATTCGTCACCGTTCTCAGCAATTGGGCATGTGTTACTCAACCACATGGAAAATTTTATTTGTCGATTTGGGTTTGAAAGCCTATGAAATTCAACTTGTGCAAGAATTAAAGCCGCATGACCTACCACAACGTTTAATTTTCGGTGAATGGGCCTTTGAACAACTCCATGAAAATCCGCTGTTTTATCGAAAAATTGTATTCAGCGATGAGGCTCATTTCTGGCTCAACGGATAAATAAATAAGCAAAACTGTCGCATCTGGAGTAATGAAGAGCCACATGCCATACAAGAGTTACCGTTGCATCCCGAAAAAACGACAGTTTATTGTGGTGGCATCATCGGTCCATATGTCTTCAAAGACGACCGTGGAAAAAACGTTACCGTCAACGGCCAACGATATCGAGCCATGATACGTGTCTTTTTTTCTTTTTTTTTGCCCCAGTTGACTGGGTTGAACTTGGTTGCATGTGGTTTCATCAGCATGTGGTGAGCAGCTTATCTCTCGAAATAGCCCTTTGAGTTGGCCGCCAAGATCATGCGATTTAACGCCTCTTGATTATTTCTTGTGCGGTTATGTGAAGTCGTTAGTCTATGTGGACAATCCTTACAGAATAACATATCACGCGTAATTCGTGGAATACAGGCCGACGTGGTTAAAAAATTGACGCAAAATTGGACCTTCCGAATGGACCATTTAAAACGGAGCCGCGGACAAAATTTACATGAAGATGTCTTTGAAACGTAAATGGCAAAGGACTATCTATCGGTTACAGTAAACATTTTGAATATTTAATGCAAATTTGAGTGTTTTATTCGATTAAAAAAAAAAACTAAGCTTAAAAAATCACCCCCGTTTTAAGTCTATACTAAAAAATAAATTAATAAATATGACATCCAAAACTCACTTCGATAAAAAATAACAAAATTACTTTCTTTTAGGTCCGAACTGCTCTGGACCAAATCCATTTCACCCCCATCTCCCCCACATAACCCTAGCTAGGACCAAATCTATTGTACCCCTAATTTGGTAACTTCCAATGCAGCCTCTCTACTTTTCATAGCCAGCAATCATATATCAAGATTACATCTGAAACTCACTTCGATAACAAAATAAAAAAAAAAATACTTTCAGTAAGGCCCGAACTCCTCAGGACCAAATTCATTCCACCCCCAATCAAGCCCCCATATCCCCCTTCAATTCCAATAATCTATCACGCCAACTCGTCGATCTATCAACGCTTATATCTACTGCTCGACTTACCAGACTAAGTCTTTTCGTTTCAATTTGTGTTAGCTGGCTGCTTGTCATACATCAATTTAATCTCTGACGAGAGCTTTTTCTCTGCTACTGATAAAAATCACCCAAAACCAACAGAATATACAAGTTAATCATAGAGTATCTAACGTACGCACACCACAACTACACCCACAGCGTTTTATCTTTAAAGAAAGGCGGCCCCCACTTGGAACGAACTCACAACACGATCATTACAATCATGGAAAGCCACACAATTGGAGACGGGAGACCTAGTAAAAGGCAAAACTGTAATGACAAACAACAATACCAGCAGCTTTTCCACATGTACATATCCAATGTGGCCCATCCATCGGATAGCACTTGCAATTGTATCTATTGGGATAAGATTTTTTTTTAATTTTTTTTTTTCGTCTTTTTACTCTCTGTTGTCTGGTGCTACATGATGATAATGATAATGATCATGTTAATGATGATCATGATGATGGTAGTGGATCGCTCAATGTGTTGTTGTTGGTTTGAGGGCGCCAGTAGCGCGAGCGTAAATGTTGCACATTTGAGAATGAAGTTTATCATTCGGTCGATTTCACTTCCATTTCGTTTCGTTCTTGGGACCTCCACTTCTGAAGTCTGAACACGGTGTGGCCCCCGATTTGTCGTCGTTCGGTGTGCTCGCGGTGAGTTTGGGTTGGAAATCGTTTGGCCCGGTTTGATTCGGTCGTACGGCTGACGCAACGACAACACGACGACTTGTTATTATTATTTTTTTTTTGTATTTATTTTATTGTTTGTTTTTTTTTTGTGAATTTTTTTTATTCGTCTTCTTTCTCTCTCTCTGTAGGGTAACTGCGCGACGCTTGACGGTGTTATTATTATTAATTGTGTTTTTTTTTTTTTTTTGAATTAAATTTTTATCGTCACTGTGTCAGACGAACGTCGCTTACTGGCTGCTTGCCGTTGGCCTTACCGACGACTGACAAGCGCTGGTGGGTTCGCCCGTTGGTTTGGCTGGATCGATAGATTGCGATCCAATGCTGGCGAAGCTAAGCGTAGTAAGTGGTAGCACGTTGCAAATCAGTTGTAGTTTGTATTCTCTAAAAGCTATTGACTTGGCCAGTCGAAATAAAATCAAAAAAAAAATTTATATGCATGTGTGTATATTATTCGCCGCGGGAGGAGTATTTTAACGATCGATACATTTTGTTACCTTAGAAGTTTTTTTTTTGTTTTTTTTTTTTGTTTTAATATCGTGAACAAAAATTATTAAAAGATGTGTTTAGTTATTTATTTTTCTTTTAAAATTTAATTGATTCTGTTTGACTTAACGATCCTTGTGTGTGTGTGTGTGTTTAATTCTTACTGTGGAACTATACTATGTTGACGGTGACTATGACTTTGAAATAATCAAGGCTCATTCGGAGATACACGTTCGGATAAATGCATTCTCACGTTTAAATCGAATAAATACATTTTTTGTGTGTACTTCAAATGGTTTTCTCATGCCTGTATGTGGAAAGGAATGCATTAAGACTGATTAAAAAAAACAAAAAAAAAAAAACAACAACTTCAAGTGTGTTTTTGTTTTGATTTATAATAACCAGTGTGTGATGTAACTCAGATCCGAGAACGTGCCAACACTTGCAAGGAGTGAGATTGTGCCCCATATTCTGGAATAAATTTTCAAATAAAAAAAAAAATAATAAAAATAACGACTAAATACTAGCCTTCGTCTTATCACTACGCTACTCTTCTGTTTGAATTAAGTGCTCTGATTTATTTCCAACGGTTTTCTACACAATTGCGGGGTGTAAAAATACAAAACGCATATACCTACCACAGCTTTTTATCAAAAGGTAAATCCTTTCTCGTCCGAAAAGTGTGTCAGATAAGAAAGGTACTGGGTACACTTGATTTATAATTATGAGCATAATCTACGGATAAGCCAGTGACGCAATGAATTTATGAGCACAACTCTAGTTCAATACAACAACAACAAATGTAAAAGTTTTACACATTTTTTTTTCCTTCGGTGCTATTTACTCTCGTGCTCTGTATTAAACAAAAAAAAAAAACTGTTCTAGTAAACAATTAGATTGTTTGTTGGATTTGATATTTTTTCTGTGTCCTCTTCCTACATTCAAATGCAACAAAATTCTGTGTAATTTAAATTAATTGCCAAAACGATTACAAACATAAAAAATAAAAATGAATGTGATGTGATGTGAGAAATGAAATAAAATAAAAACCTCAAACAAGTAGTATATTAAAAATAAAATAGTTTTAGAAAATAATTTTAGTATTTGTCCCCCAGTGGGATTGTGCTAATGTATCTACACATCTGTTGCTAGTAATTAAATGAATCCATACCCAAAGTATTAAAAAAAAAAACTCTACTGCGCGCTGTGAGATATATCATATCGGAAACAAAAGAAGGCTGTGAACCAAGTACATAAGATACAATAATCAACCTCACTCACTAAATAGTTTTAGATATTTAATTTTAAATTTACATTTATTTTTTGTGAAGAAAAAAACAAAAAAAAAACCGCCAAACTGCCGAAGGTACGTCGCAAACGAATTCATTTGAATAAAAAATCTCAAAATATGCCGGTCTTCAATATAATCTCGCGCCGGCAACAAAAGGTGAGTAAAACGAGGTATAACTCAATTTCGATTGTTTACAGTTTTGTTGTGTATATATGATTTGAGTTTTGAACGCAAACAAAATGCCCTAGATAGATTTTTGAAAAATGTCTCCTTTATCAATCGGTCTCTCCTTATACTAAAGTCTACTGAAGACTGCTTATCTCTTAATCTTTGTCAAACAGCAAACATCCCTATAGGTGTATTATTGCATCGGTATGGAGACACAAGTGCATGTAGTATTAAATCGACAAGTATCTGTGTGCATTACTTTATTGGCAAACAAGCGAAAGTGAGGGTGTAAATAATTAAAATAAAATTAAAAAAAAACAAAAAAATATAATTTATGTGCCAACTTTTCTAACATGATAAACAAAAGAAATAAATTTTGTTTGTGTTTTTAAAATCGAATTATAAAACCTTAGAAGACAATGGGTTTGTGTGACAAAAAAAAAACATTTATATGATGCGTCCTATTTATTTGCGAGCATCCATTAGGCATTTTATCGAAAAAGTCGAATAAGTTAGTTTTGGTAGACGTGCTCCTTACTAGGGAGAACTTGTACGAATGGTTGAACTTACCAGGGGTTAGCTCAACTATCCAGGTGCTTTCTAGTTGAATAAATGCGTTCGGTAAAGTCTTCGATACGATCAGAGATTGCTTTTAGGTAAAAGCGAAACAATAACGCTTAATCACGTCGTTTTATGGTTACCTCGAGGCCCTTGGTTTAAATTATTTTCCATTTGCTTTACGAAATGTTTTATTTAAAAAAATTGTTTGCATGATTTTGATGGCTTTATTTAGAATACTAATTTCAGGTTCGTTAGTAAACATGGTCGAGATTTCTCACAACCATTCATGTGTGCGTGTGCACTTCTTGCCATCGTGCAAGACCTCCTGTTTTATGCCGATTCCGAATGGCGAATTTGAGATAAGCTTTCCTTGACAATTGATACTACTCGGGTGATTTGTAAGATCATCACGAGAGGAGGGCCAGTGAAAAATCATTGAGGTGTTGCTACGGTTGGGAAACGAACCCATAACCCTTCTGCGCGGCAGTTGATCGCACTTACCATCGCGCGACTGAGTGCTTTATTTAGCATGACTAAAATTTTAGGTCAAAGTTCCATTATACCTCACTCATAGGCACCCTAGTCCTTACTGGCGCAAAAAAAATCCTCCTTTTGCCTAGATCTTCACTTCGTATTTCTTGAAAGCGTTTAAAACTTCCTTATAGTACTTGAGTGGGCTCAGTGGCGCGATGAACTGCCGTGCAGAAGGTCTGGGTTCGATTCCCAGCCGTAGCAACACCTAAAATGATTTTTCACTGGCCCTCCTCTCGTGATGACATGACATGTCATCCGAGTAGTATCAATTGTCAAGAAAAGCTTATCGGAAATTCGCCGTTCGGAGTCGGCATAAAACAGGAAGTCCCGCCATTGTGCAAGAAGTACACGCGCACACATGAATGGTTGTGAGAAAGCTCGGCCCTGGGTACTAACGAGCCTATTGCGCCAAAAATTTTTTTGTTTTTTTTTTGTATAGTACTTAAGCATAGTGGAGGAATTAAAGAAATTGATGACCAGGAAGGAGGAATTACCGATATGCGTGTTCTAGAAAGTCAGAGAAATGTTTATCAGTCAGAAGTCTTGTGTTGGTTAGTTTGGGCTTGGGTTTAATACGTTCTCTACATAAATCCTCTTAACTAAGGCTTTTGATAAATCTACATCCATACAGTCACTGATTTTTATCTTAAACTGAATGTAAAACGTCCTCCTTTTGGCCAGATCACCACTTTGTATTTCTTGGATGGCAGTAATTTCTGCTTTTATCGAAAACGTTTCTGAATATTCTTAAGGTACTTCAGCATAGAGTAGGAAGTAAAGAAATTACAGAGCATGAAGGAGGAAATACCAAAATACGTTGGTTGTAAACGACTGCCAATAGTAATGTGAATGAAAATCATACAGGTTTAGGAATGAAAATTTGTGTATTATTGTACTTTGCGCACGATCATCGCAATGACTTTCATTTTTAATGATTGGCGGTTTTGATTGTGTAGTTAAAGCTGTCATCGGAAAAAACGTTCCAATGATAGCTTTAACTGGGCCCTTAGATTTTGTTTTATATTTCACCGCGTTCCAGCTATAAGGTCCAGTTGTAGCTAACATTGGACGAAAATTTCCAATTACACTTTTCCATGTATTTTGCTTTTCATTGAAAGCTATAATTGGGCCCTACAGTTAAAGCTAACATTGTACAAAAAATTTCCAATGATGGTTTTCAATGATAGCTATAACTGGACCTTACAGCTAGAACACGTTAAAATCTAAAACAAAATGCCTCATTGGAAATTGTCTTTTACTTCTTGCAGCTTTTTCATAAACTCAACCATTAGCGAGTTGGTTGCAAAACTAAGTTTATGAATTTTAGAACATTATTATCCAAAAATATTTAAAATTTTAATTATAGTTTTCGAAGAAAATCAATTCTTTTAGTGATCAAGATTTTTTATTGTAAAGTAGTGATTGTAATTCCACCGAACTGAAAGGGAATTTTCCAATAATTCCTATAAGAAGCTATGGAGGTGACATTTTAATTCCATCATTTGTTGTGTTCCAATGAAGTTTTTCAATGACAGCCAGTCTGGTGGAATGACAATCATTATTTCATTAAAATAAATCATGATCACTGAAAAATAAGAACTTGTTTTAAGTTATAATAATTTTTTTAAATATTTTTAGATAAACATTTTCTAGAATTAATAAGCTCTCTTTTGATACCAACTCGCCAAAGGTTAAATTTATAAAAACAAATTTTAATGAGGGTTTCCAATGATGACTATAACTGGGCCCTACGAGTGCTGCTATAGCTATCATTGAACAACTTCATTGGACCAGAAAACATGATGAAACTGAAATTTCACCTCCATAGCTAGTATCATTATAAAATTCCGTTTTAATTTGGTGGAATAGCAATTATTACTTCGCAAAAATAAATCTTGATCATTGAAAAATTAAAGGTGACTCTTTGAGAAAACATTGATAAAAGATTGAAATGTTTTTAAATAATTATGTTCTTAAATTTATAAGCCTTGTTATGACACAAAACTCGCCAATGATTGAACTTATAAAATGGTCGCAATGAGAAAAAGAAGATTTTAGGTGATGGTTTTCAAAGATAGCTATGAATCATTGGAAGATTCTGTTTCATTTTCATACTTCCGAAAAATGAATCATGATCATTGAAAAATAATTAAATAAATGTACTTTCTATGAAGACCTTAATCAACATTTTTGTGAATAATCTTGTTTTAAAATTTCTAAGTTTTGTTTTGACACCAATTCAGCAGTGATTGAATTAATAAAAAAAAACCTGCAAGAAGTGAAAGAACATTTCTAATGACGCTTTTTAATTATAGCGATAATTGTACCCTTTGGGAAACAGAATTTTCCAATCATTCCTATAAATAACTACCAAAGTTAAATTTCAAAACAAAAATGTTTGTGTACCAATGATACTTTTCAATGATAGCTATAACTGGATACGGTGAAATCTAAAACAAAATCTAAAACAACCTCTCATATCTTTGTGTATCTTGTATCGATATTGAAATCTGCAAAATGTTTGTGTGCCAGAGACGCTTTTCAATGATAGCTACATCTGGTCAAGGTGAAATCTCAAACAAAATCTAAAACAACTTCTCATATTTTTGTGTAAATTGTATCGATATTGAGGTCTGCAAAATGTTTGTGTTCCAATGATACTTTTCAATGAAAGCTATAGCTGGACACGGTGAAATCTAAAACAACTTCCATATTTTCGTATATCTTGTATCGATATTGAGGTCTGCTCTCGGCGAAGGCTAATTTTAATTGATGATTATTTTGGTTATGGTTCACATCAAATCTTCCTGTCTCGTTGGATATGACTTTCATTCCAATGAACGTATGGCCAGGCACATCCGTGTTACTGCGGCGGCGAGTATTACTATTGAATTGTTGAAGGACTGCAATCAAATTGCCTATTTAGTTCAGCATATGTTTTATTTTATAAAAGCCGTAAAAGAGTGTTAAGCAAGAGGTATTCCACGATGTTCAAACGAGACTATAGTGTTCGCTAGGTTTGCACGCTTTTGTATCCTATCCAGCAGATGCAATTTTGTTTTAGCTGCATTTGACCAGATAAGGGCGTTGAATTCAAGTTTTTGGCGAAAATACGCTTTATATATTGAGGCCAGATAAGAAGCCATGAAATATTTCTTCCATCGATTAAGGAAACCGAGAGAGTTCGCTGCGTTTTTTTCTTAACTTCGAATATTTGGTCAGTCTAACAAAGGTCGTTACTAATCAAAATAACAAGCATAGAAAGTCTTTCAGCTTCGACGATTGCGTTCATGAAATTTAATTGCATTGACTTCCATTTATACAGTTTGAAGGTGAATTTTTGATTTTTTCTAAATTCGAAACCAATAAACGTGCGTATCATTTCGGAATATCGTTTCCATCAGATGATAGATTAGCTGCGCCATCAATCAAAAGTATGGCGTGGTTCAGTTTTTGGTAAACAACTATTTTGTAGAAACATATTTTTTTTTTTTTTTTTTTCAGAGGAAATTTAATATTAGACGTGTTTTTTTTTTATAATTTACACGTACTCAAGGGGTTATGAATACCCTTTATATGTTACCATAGTACGAGCGTTTGAGAAGGGGAAGAAAGAGAGGATAGGAAAGATTTTGGATGTAGTGGAGACTTAAGCTCCATGGGTGGTGTCCGAACTAGCTTCGTGGAGTCACTTTTTCTTGTATTCGTTAAATTTGAAGAAATTCAGGATGGTGTGCATACTTTTAGGTATTACACCGACCTTTTTATTTCTTTTAAATAAAAGTGAAATGGATTTTGGTTGGGATTGAACGCGCAACCTTCCACTCAACAGACGAACACATTACCACTACACCGCGGCCACCCACCATTGTGGGTCTTAGTCTATATTGAGAGCAGGAGTGGTATAACCCACATTTTCTCAAATTTTGAGTATATTTCACCATCATGACAAATATAAAAAAAAAAATTTTTGATTTTCAGTTATTCGGGCCTATCGCGAATAAATTTTCCCGGGAAACTGCTCCCATTGAGCAATATGAATAACATTGCTGACAAGGGGAAAGACACCGGAAAAATGTATTCACGATAGGCCGATTATTTAAAAAATAAATCAAATTCGGATTTATTTTTTGTAAAATATTTTACCAAGAACATCTCAATTGTCGCAGTTCGGGGGGTTACGCCACTACTGCTCCTAGTGCCTCATATAGCCTTAAATAAAAATAAAAACGCTAATCGTTGATCTGGCAGGAATTCCCTTTTGTTTTTTTTACTTAATTTTTAGCTGTTAATTTATTTTTTATTTTTGCTAATAAAATACTTTTTTTTTTATTTTATCGACTACTAGCTAACCCGACAAACGTTGTTTTGCCTTCAAATTTGAAAACGTATTTTTGAATGATCATTTATGAATACAAATGATCATTCAAAAATACGTTTTCAAATTTGAAGGCAAAACAACGTTTGTCGGGTTAGGTTTGGGGTGGATGGATTTTCGAGGTCAAGGGTGCAGTTATAGGTATCATTGAACAACTTCCTTGGAACACAAAACACGATTGACACTTTTCTTATGTAGGTGGTTATAAGAATCTTTGGAAAATTCAGCTTCATTTGGCCGCAATCAAAAACACTAATTCAGAAAAATTAATCTTGATCATTGAAAGGGATTTCGATCAAAAGGGATTTTCTGCAAAAGTTTTGTTTTGACACTAACTCGCCAATTTAAAAAAGCTGCAAGAAATACAAAAAGTTAAAAAAAAATGTCCAATGAGGCTTTGAATGATAATTTTTAACTGAACTCAAATGCAGCAAATACGCAATGATTGTCCTTGAGATTTGTTTATTGTCATTGCGTTTAAAATGGAATGGCAAGTCACTCGGAACCATAGGGATTCGTGGTATCAAAGTGTCTCCTCCTTTGTAATTCCATTTAATGTAAAGTAGGTGACATTTTGATTACTGACCCGGCTTTCAGTTAAAGATTGTGAGGTGGTAATCCGGGTAGTTCCAGCGAGTTTAAAAACTCAATTTGATATTTGAATATATCATCTTGGGAATTAACGAAATCTACCGATTTGTATGTCACCAATTTGCGAACAATTTCACTTTGATTCATAAAATTCAATTCGTCTACATAAATATTTTTCGCAGCTAATATCGCACGTTCGTTCAACCATTCATATATTTTGCAATTTTGTGTAATCTCTGGAAGCACCTTTCGGATCAGTTCGGATGACAGAAAGCGACGGGAATTCGAATATAGCCGAAGCGAATTCTAACAGTGATTGCCGTTGCTGATGTCATGCAATTGCTTTGAATATACATCTCCAGATTGGTCGTTCTGCTGATCGACATCCATGTTCGTAGTCAGTTTGAGTTCCTTGAAGTGTTTCCACGGACGACTCGAAACATATATTAAGTTTATCGGCTGGCGTTGACAGTTGAATTACTGGCAATATTTGCCGAAAATCATCTGCCAACAGAATTATCGCACCATCAAACCATCTAGGATTTTTTTTTGTAAATCTTGCATCGTTTTGTCTAATGCCTCCAAACACTTTTAATGTGGCATTTTGCATTCATCCGATATGATCAGTTTGCTCTGCTGCAAAACGTTGGGCATCGCCCTGTTCTTGGAAATGTTACACGTTGAATTTTCATTGTTCTGCATATTAAATGGCAACTTGAGTGCTGCATGAGCAGTTCTACCGCTTTCCAAAATAGATGCAATTCCTGATGAAGCAAGGGCCAGTGCAATATCTTTCTGCGAGCATATCGTTGCTAAAATAACTTACATCAAAAATCTCTCTAGTTTCACAATTTTCAGAAGAGTGTCGTACGCATATTGCTTTTCGCGTTGCCACTCTTGACTAAATGCATCGTGTATTGAAAGATTGGAAGATGTCATGCCTAAGTCAGATAATACCTTGTCCGAAATCAATCAATTTTTGACGAGCTTAATGGCGCGATATTTAGTGCAGTGAACTGCTGTGCAGAAGGTCTGGGTTCGATTCCCAGCCGTAGCAAAACCTAAGATTATTTTCCACTGGCCCTCCTCTCGTGATGATCTGACAAATCATCCGAGTAGTATTGATTGTCAGGAAGAATTATGCCGTTCGGAGTGGGCATAAAACAGGAGGTCCCGCCATCGTACAAGAAGTACACACACTCACATGAGAAGATTAGGCCCCTAACAAGCCTGTTGCACCAAAAATTTGTATTTGCGACATCAATCAATTAATATCAAAGCCTCGCTTAGTTGTAAATTTGGAAATGATATTGTAAGACGCAAAAAAACATCATCAGCCGGTTTGGATTGGAAGCATATTAAGATAATTACTCACTTACATAATTGAGTGGCGCTACAGTCCGGAATGAACCTGGGCCTCAACCAACATGCCTCTCCAATTATTCTGGACCTTAGCTAACAGCCTCTATTTTTGCACTTCAAGGTGGTTGAGGTCGGTTTCTACTTGTACGCGCCACTTCGCGTCTTCCTCTACTGCGTCCGACGTCTGGCTGCAAATCGAAGACTCTGCGAGCTGGAGTATTGGTGTCAGTTCGTTCTACATGTCCTATCCATCTTAAACGTCCAATGTAGAGTTTTTTTTTGACCAGGGGCATGTCGCTGTACTGCTCGTATAGTTGTTAATTGTATATTCATCTCCATAGCCCGTCAACGCAAACGGGACCGAAGGTTTTTCGAAGAATTTTCCTCTCGAAACGACAAAGGATTTCTTCTTCCGCTTTTGAGACTGGGATGATCAGGTAGGTTGATTATATAGGATCACCCTAGTGGTTCGAAATGGGGGCTTTACTACTGATTTGCCTTCTTAGCCCTAAGAAACAGAGGTTGGCAAGAGTAATTGTTCTTTAAATTTCTGACAAATCTTGTTGTCAGAGTTATTGAGATAATTATCGAAAACAATGTTCGTACTTGATTAGCATTTAACGAAAGCACAGCATCTTCTCGGGTTTCATTCTCTAAAGCTACGTTCACACGAGCAACCAATTTCAGCAACAATCGGCAAGTGCTTGCATGGCTATTCACACCTTAGCTATATTTGCAGCCCAACAGTTTGCAGACTTTTTTTTAGGCTCATACAACTTGTTTGCACGACTTTTTGCCTGAAGATGTGGTAAAGTAGTTCACACCGCATTAAAACTCTTTGCATGATTATTTTCTTCAAAATATTTGACAGTTCCATTTGCCAATAGTTTAGAAATGTGACAAAAAGGAAATAATGCAATGCCAAAAAAAAGGCAGCAGCTATGTTGATTAAAATTTCATTGATACGTAAATATGAAATTCAAGCAAAAAAAAAAAAAAGAAAAACAAAATTTTGGGTAAGAGATTGGTCAGCCAGAAGCTAGGATTTCATCAGAAACTTTTCAAAGAGCTGAAAAATGGAAATGAAAGTGCTGTTCAAAAATTACTTTCAAGCTTCGCTAGCCTTGATATGAACTGAAATCACAGAATGTGCCACAGTAATACACTGACCGAAAATTCCATCATACGGGAAAAGTTTCGTATTTAACAATTCATTTTTGTATTACCTCTTCATTCTACTTTGCTGTTTGCGCGTCCTCACTAAAATATTGCATACAGCAGCTGCAAACACGCAAACAGTTCATGCAAACATAACTGACGCGTTCACAAGACAAACTACATTATTGGCGAAAATTTTTTCTGAAAACATTTTTGATTGCAACCAAAACTTTTTTCTACTGTTCGCACATGTAAATTTAATTGCAGTTAAAAATTTGATAGAAATTTATTGGTCGTCTATACGTAGCTTAACAATCGCAACGTTGCGTTGCCACGCTTCTCTATGCGTGCTGCACAATTCATCATTTATTGTTCGCAAATCTTAACGCAGATACAAACACTCGGCATTTCTTGTGGAACTTTACAAACATTTAAAAAAAAATTAAACAAATGGGTTAAGGAATTCATCGGAGTTCATAAGGAGTTCTCCGATTTTAGATAAATCAAAAAAGTGGGCGCGGAAGTGGTCGTGTTCAAGTATTCTTTCGCTAAAAACCTAAGTTGGGTTATGACGAACATATTTTTAAAAAAAAGTTAGCCAAATCGGTTAAGCAGTTCATCGAGTATAGATGTATAAAAAAAGTGGGCGTACAAATGGTCGTGGCCAATTTCTTTTTCCTAAAAACTTAAATTGAAATATGACGGGCATTTTAAAAAAATAAGAAAAATCTATCCAGCCGTTCTTTGATTTTAGATAAATCAAAAAAGTGGGCGCGAAAGTGGTCGTGTTCAATTATTCTTTCGCTAAAAACCTAAGTTGGGTTATGACGAACATATTTTTAAAAAAAGTTAGCCAAAGCGGTTAAGCAGTTCATCGAGTATAGATATATAAAAAAAATGGGCGTACAAATGGTCGTGGCCAAATTCTTCTCCCTAAAAACTTTAATTGAAATATAACGAGCGTTTTAAAAAATAAGAAAAATCTGTCCAGACGTTCTCCGATTTTAGATAAATCAAAAAAGTGGGCGCGAAAGTGGTCGTGTTCAAGTATTCTTTCGCTAAAAACCTAAGTTGGGTTATGACGAACATATTTTTAAAAAAAAGTTAGCCAAATCGGTTAAGCAGTTCATCGAGTATAGATGTATAAAAAAAGTGGGCGTACAAATGGTCGTGGCCAATTTCTTTTTCCTAAAAACTTAAATTGAAATATGACGGGCATTTTAAAAAAATAAGAAAAATCTATCCAGCCGTTCTTTGATTTTAGATAAATCAAAAAAGTGGGCGCGAAAGTGGTCGTGTTCAATTATTCTTTCGCTAAAAACCTAAGTTGGGTTATGACGAACATATTTTTAAAAAAAGTTAGCCAAAGCGGTTAAGCAGTTCATCGAGTATAGATATATAAAAAAAATGGGCGTACAAATGGTCGTGGCCAAATTCTTCTCCCTAAAAACTTAAATTGAAATATAACGAGCGTTTTAAAAAAATAAGAAAAATCTGTCCAGACGTTCTCCGATTTTAGATAAATCAAAAAAGTGGGCGCGAAAGTGGTCGTGTTCAATTATTCTTTCGCTAAAAACCTAAGTTGGGTTATGACGAACATATTTTTAAAAAAAGATAGCCAAATCGGTTAAGCAGTTCATCGAGTATAGATATACAAAAAAAGTGGGCGTACAAATGGTCGTGGCCAATTTCTTTTCCCTAAAAACTTTAATTGAAATACGACGGGCGTTTAAAAAATATAAGAAAAATCTGTTCAGCCGTGCTTTGATTTTAGGTAAATCAAAAAAGTGGGCGCGAAAGTGGTCGTGTTCAATTATTCTTTCCCTAAAAACCTTAGTTGGGTTATGACGAACATAAACGTCATTTATCATGAAGATGGCGTCGTAACATCGCTCCAAACAATCAGGCCTATCGTGAATATTTTTTTTAGGGAATTTACTTGGGTATTCTTTTTTATTGCCGCAGATTAGTCCAAATTGATGCGAATCATCGAAATCGTTCGAGGAGTTCTTCAGTTATAAGCGTCGTAACTAACATCACTCTCTTTTAAATATATAGATGTTGTGAGTTTAAGCAAATACACAAATATTTTCACATTATTTTATTTATTTTGAAAACATGGATTTTTCACCTATTTTGCAGCATTTGTTTACCGGATGAGGCACTGATAACAGTAGTGGCGTAAGCCTGAACTGCAACAATTCAAATATTCTTGGTTTAAAATTTTACAAACAAATTAATTCGCATCATTTGATTTATTTTTTAAATAAAAACTGAAAATCGAAAATTGTGTTATACAATAAGTGACACTTTTGCATTGAATAGAATTATTCTTGTTAGGTGTCATGATGGTGAAATAAACTCAAAATTGACAAAAAAGGGAGTTACTCCACTCCTGTTCTCAATGCCTTATATAGAATTTTCGACAACCATTTTCAATAAAAAAATTATTAGGGATAAGTTATACCCTTTTGGTAGATTTAATTGGTTGTTGACTCCCAAGTGAGTCGTGAAACCAGCATAGGCCTGCGTAGGCCCTCAGCGATACCCTTTGTTGTACCTGAAAAGAAGAGTGATACTTAGCTCCATTAGCCTCAAATTGGAAGTTGATCCAACCCGACCTTCAGCAGAAACTGACGATCTGTGCATTAGGTTTTGTGTAGAAGCTGCCGAGGATTTTGTTACGGCTGTTGCTGATCGCGGGGCAGATACACATTAGTTGGACGATTTCTTCCTCAATGTCTGGGTCTCCGAATTTCCTGCAAAGTTGGCGTTTGTCATTTAAGTTCATCTTTTGGGAGTGTTCACCCAGCAGATTGTGACCTGTTATGACTCTCACCGCTATAGAAATGGCAGCTCTCTTCAGAGCTATAAGCTTGTTAGATTTGCTACCGCTTATTTACGGCCAAAGGTGTTTAGTGTATTTGCAGGTGTTGATGTTTTGCCACCTAGATTTTGTTTCACTTTACGTAAATCTGGTTATTTTTAGTTTTTTTTTTAAAGCAAGCTAGCAATGCAGCTGGATGATCCAAGTCTATCTAGCTCTTCTACTTTTTCATTTCCTGGAATGCTATTGTGTCCTGCCACCCAGAATATTTTCACTCTGTTCTGGTTACAAAGAGCATTGAGCTCTGAGCGGTAGCGTCCAACTCCTAGTTTTTTTTTTTCGTGGGTGGTGGAAATCTCAAAAGACACGATGAGCACGTGCCCAAAGTAGTGTGGGACTTTAACTCCACTAAAACCAACCCCCATTTTGTGTTTTTTATTGCAACTATGCTTGTCTAGCAATTTTTTTATCACGAGTAATGAATGTTTGATAGGCAACTTTCCTGTGAAAGTTCCTGCTCTCTCCGCAATTTATAACGCGGTTTGTTATAATCGGGCCAAGTCTAAGGGCTTACTTCTTTGAAGAAGCCGCAATAAATTTGTTTCCTCAATAATTCTGAGGACCGTTGTGTTAACGTGTCCCAATCAATGTTTTTTATATTTGCGTGCAAAATTTTTCGTTTCATCTTCAACCGCGGGAATACCCAGATCTCTGAGTAGATCTTTTTTCCTTTTTATACCACGGCGCATTAACGAACGATCTTAACATTTTGTTTTCAAAAGCTTTTAAAATATTTAGATTCGTTTCACTGGTACAACCCCACAGTTGTATGCCATATTTCCAGGCCGGCGTTAGTACTAGCTTGTTATCAAGGTTAAGCTTCGAATATTTTCCAAGTAACTAGTAAAGTTCTTTGTATTTATTTTTAATTTCTTCGCATTTCTTTTTTGCATGCGACTTCCGTTTTTGTTTTGCATCGAGTGTCATTCCGAGAAATTTCGCTTCATTTGCAAAACGGACTCGAATTGGCAAATTGTTTGTCCGCTTATTCGAAAAATTTACATGAATCGATTTGCTCTGGTTAGGTGCAATCCGGCTGATTTAGTCCATGCATTAACCTCGTTAAGAGCGTTTTGTATGTTCATATTTGTTTCCTCTTTCGTGCCAACTGCTAGTAAAGCTGTATCGTCAGCAAACGTGGCGACTATTGTATCATTTGTTTGCGGGATATCACGTGTAAATAGGAGGTACAAGAGTGGTCCAAGGACGCTTCCTTGGGGTACTCCTGCCAATATTTCTTTGAACTCCGAATATTCGTTTCCAAGTTTCACACGGAAGAGTCTATGCTCAACATATGACACGAGAATTTTATATTATTTTTCAGGCAGAACTTGGCTTAGTTTGTATTGAAGGCCTCTATGTCAAACTTTGTCAAGAAATACGGCTGAGCAAATTTTCTTTTCTTCGAAAGCTTTCTACATCAGTAATTCGATGAACTAGGTCCACAGTCGAATGTTTACTTCTAAGCCCAAATTGATGGTTAGGTAAGAGGCTTTTCTGATCAATTACAGGGTGTAAGCAACCGAGTAATATCCTTTCAAAAACTTTTGAAATTATTGGAAGAAGTGAAAAAGGTCTTTAACTACTAGTGATTTTATTATATTGGATATCAGAGCTTTTATGACCGCTTGGCTTTGGACGTAAATGGAGATATCCTATTGTGATATGTCCAATACTCTAGCTGAATTAGCAGCTTCGAGTATGGCTAGGATTTCTGCTTGGAAAACACCTCACGAGTTTGCCAATCGAATGGATGTGCTTAACCCGATTCTTTTGGAGTAGACCCCAGAGCCCACTCCTATTTCCATTTTAGATCCATCGGTATAGATTGCTATTTCGTTATTGTATACCACGTTGTTAGTCTAGCAATCAACTCTGCTAGGTATTCTGATTAAATATTAAAATCAAAGTCTTGGTGTAGTCAGATGCCCCATTCCAATACTAATTTCAGTTTTGTGATACATAGGTTGCCAGATTCTTTGAGGCGTGTTGCGCTTTTCGCTGCTGTGTCAATTGTGTGAATTGCTTCCGAACCTCCTGTGTTATTCCTTGAAGCATTGTCAGTGCAGTCATACCCTTAGTAACAAGTAAAATGTGTACCTGCGTGTACTAAAGATTATAGTTATTTAAATTTAAAAACAAGTACCAGTTTGACATCTAAATTTACAGAAAAACCAACCTTGGATTCGCTTTTGATTTTCGTATTTGAATCACAGATTGACTCTTGAAACTAATTTGCATTTTCATTCTCAAGTCCAAGGGGAAACCCCACAGCTTAAAGCAAACAAAAATTAGTATTAATATCGTTTATTGCTAGAAATCTTTTTCTAAGAACAGAATTTAAATGCTGACTTAAGACAAACAAAAAACATATGTGAAGGCTACGATCCACTGTGCGAAAAGCTTAATACCCTATCTCGTCACTTTGTTTAAATGAAAATCTGGGCTGGCCTATTTATTTTTTGACACAATGTAGCTGAGGCTAAATATGAATGTGGTTGAACTATTTGATAGAATTTCTGTTCTATAAAGTCTGTTCAAAAAAAGCCATTTCTCCCCAAAAAAGTAATCGTGGCTTGAAATTTTTTATGGCTTAAATATACACAATGGCATTTAATTATTTCTGTTCCGTTTTATTGATTTACATATCGTCGCCCTAGTGACACAAAAACTTATGTCAATATTTGATAGTTTTCGATCTTTTCTTGTGATTTTGTGATTTTTTTTCGGTGTTTATGTGTTCCATGAAATGAAATGCTAAATTCTAATCAACAAATTTTTGCCACAATATAGAAATTCTATATACCCAGCCCAAAATCGTAAAAAAAAAACGATTTACGTTCTTGTGTGAATAGGGCGACGATATAAACTGTCAAATAAAATATTTTTATAGGTTTGGATAAGGTTTGAGAGATAACTGGGGCTAACGACCGAAACAGGCGATCATACCTAGCTTCTGTATTCTGCATTCATCTTGTTGTGCAAAGTTAGGATATGGGAATCTTCATGACAGTTTTATACTCTTGTATGTTCCTTAAAATTTCACAAGAGGTTGGACAGTGGAATAATCAAACGTATTCTACGTTCGAGGTAGTCCAACGCTTTAACTACTACCATACGGAGCCGAGGTAGACAAAACCCCGTGTAACCTAAAAGTTATATCTGTCAATGGTGGGGTTTCGTCCAATTCTTTGATGTTGTGTGTCCTTGTGTTACTTAGTCTTACCCTTATCTCATTTACTGCTAAAACCATTTTTGCCGATTCCTTCTCTATACTAGGAAACGCTGTGAAATTATGCTGAGTCCTGCTAATGATGCCAATATCGTCAGCGTATGCTAGTAGTTGCACCGATTTTTGAAAAATTGTGCCTCTGGTATTGGCTCTGGAGTTTTGCACAATCCTCTCAAGTATCAAATTGAAGAAGTCACATGAGAGTGCATCGCCTCGACTAAATCCTTCTTTGGTATCGAATGTGTCGGTGTGCTCGTTTTCGACACTGATGGAGCAGCGAGTATCCCCCATTGTCATACACACAAACGGACGAGTTTGGGTGGTATACCAAAACTAGGCATTGGCTCTGAATAGTTCGTCTCTATAAATGCTGTAGTATGCGGCTTTGAAATCCATGAATAGATGATGGGTATCGATTTGGACTTCTTGGGTTTTTTCCAGGATCTGCCGAATCGTGAAAATTCGATCGATTGTGGACTTTCCTGGACTAAAACCACACTGATAAGAGTCGATCTGGTCGTTGGGAAACGGTTTCAGGCCTTCAGATATTACGTCAGATAGGATCTTGTAGGCGTTGTTTAGACTTATGATTCTGTTGTTTGCGCAGTTCAGAGGATCATCTTTTTTGTGGATCGAGCAAACGATGCTGAGGTTCCATTCTTCAGGCAAGGCATACTTCATCCGACCAGATTTGGCTTGTCAGTTAATGGATTTTTCTTACCAATCTATCTCAGCCGATCTTATAAAGCTCAGCGGGAGATCATCATTTCCGGCATCCTTATTAAGATCGAGTTTAGATATTGCTATCCTCACTTCAATCAGGTCGGGTGGTTGGCAGTTTTGGCTGCGGTTGCCAATATTAAATGATACGTTCTACCTGACATTCGAATGTTGTTCGTCATCGCCGCTTAACTGTCTTCAGAAGTGGTCCTTCCATATCCCCAGAACCGACTGTGTTTCAACTATGATATTTCCTTGTTCATCTTGACAGGATTCTGTTCAAGCATTGCATCCTTGGCTTTGACGTTTTACACTTTAGTAAAACTTGCGGACATCGTTCCTCGAGTTGAATCCTAAATCCTCGATCGCGCGCTTTTCTTGCTCGATTGTCTTCTTTCTAAAAAGCCGGTGTTCTTCTCATCTTCTCTACCTATAGATCTCAATTACAGCTCTCGTCTTCACCTCAAGCTTAGCCTTGTAGGCCTCGACCTTAGCTGCGAGCATCTGTCGGCATTCCTCATCAAACCTAGGGTTTCCTGCTGATGGGCGCGAGAAAACTAGCACATCAGTTGCGGTGGATATAACGGCATCGTTTCCATTGTTCTTCCACATTCGATGCTGATGGAATGGTCTTAATCGACAGGTTTAGGGATACGCGTTGCGCGATGGTCTTGGCGGTCTCTTGCGATTGCAGTCTTTCGACATTAAATTTGTTCACAGTATTTCTAGATTGTTTAGGCGTGTTGGATATCCGCATTCTTACCTTGGATGCAAGAAGGTAGTGGTTCGAGTCGATGTTAGCTTCTCGGAATGTTCGGACATCCAAAATACAGGATGCGTGCCTATTGTCTATCGCATTGTGATAAATTTGGTTTACCGTTGGTTGAATTGGAGACCGCCGTGTCCCGATATGGATATCGGGGTGAGGAAACCTAATGCGTGCCTCTTGTCTATCGCAATGTGATCAATTTGGTTGACCGTTGGTTGAATTAGAGACCGCCGTGTCCCGATGTGGATATCGAGGTGAGGAAACCTATAGTGGCATTTCGTTCCGTAGAGAAGTCGATTAGCCTAGTCCATTACTAAACGTGTTGTCGTGTAGACTATGTTTTCCGACAATACTGCTAAAGATGTCTTCTCTTCCTACCTTTTTATTAAAATCTTCCAGTACGATGTGAATATCGTAAATTTATTTGGTGGAGCTTCATAAATAGCAAAATTTAGGGCATCTGTGACAATGTGATTTTGTGCGATATTGAGAGCTAACGCCTTCGCCTTTTCCGTATCAGTAAAGAACATTTCTGTACCACATTTAGTGTAAGGTAATTCCTTGGATTTTTTTAAACAATTTTCATTATATTCCAGAATGGCTTTGTAGCTTTATCTAGTGTGCTAAAACTATTATTCCATTCTTTATTTTGGTTGAACTTGTCAATTTATTAATTTATTCAAGCTATTTGAATGTGAGAAGCAGGTTGGAGGAATCTTTGTCAGTCTCTGCTTCGCATATTCCTAATTCTTATTAGTTCCAAAGTTTGAGCTGGGATTTTAGGGCCAATCGATTTTTTTTCACAACTTTCGGAATGCCATTATTATAGCCGAACTAAGGACATGCTTTGTAAACAGCGAAACAACGAGTCAACATGTTGTTTATTTGAAATTGTTTCAAAGATCGAAGGAACGGTTGAAAGATGTCTTTTTACCTGCATACGAAAAGAGTCAATTTAATTTTCTTTATATCAATCCTACCAAAATTAGTCCGGAGGGTGAAAATCTGGAGATCTGAAGACAGTGTATATTTACTTGCCGTTTTTGAAGAAGAATTGCCGAATAATGGCCATAGGCCATACGCCGCCCCAAACATTTTTTTTGGTTCATGGATCTCGTGTGAATTCTCCTAAGGTACCGTCAATTTGGCTTGTTGACGTCGCCGTGTGAAGATGGTCCCGTCCGTTATCAGAATTTGCTTCCAAAAATCAGGTTCAATTTAAACCGTTATAACGATTGTTTGGCCGTATTTCAAACTACGGGACAGTTTGTAGGCAATATTCTTTGAATCGAGTGTCCTTTTTACTGAAAGAAACGCCTTTCATCGTCCAAAATGCGAGTAAAGCTGTCCCACTGACGCCAAAATGCTGAGCGTAGTGACAACACGACTTATGTGGGGTTTCGGCAACATTCTCTTGTATCGCTTAAACCAAATCATTGGAACGTTTTGGGCGTTGAATTGAAACAAATAACTCAATTCACATCTATACGGATGGGTCTAAAACAGAAGCTGGCGCGGGTGGAGGTGTTTTCACCGAGATGCTTAGCCTAAGCATATCCTTCGCCTTCCCGAACATTGTAGCGTTTTCCAGGCGGAAGTCATAGCAATTAAAGAAGCCTGGTCCTGGTGGAAGTCGTATCTAAAATCGGTGTTGCATAATAACATCTTCAGTGACAGACAAGCGAATGCCGACTGCCCCTTTACGAGATGGTAGAGCATTTCACTTCTTTTCACTTCTTTTCGGTGCCGGGCCACAGAGACATACCAGGTAAGGCAGATGAGCTTGCCAGACAGCGCCCAACCCTCGATATTTTAACGCCAGTAGACATAATATGTTTGCTCATCGCTACGTGCAATTTACAGATCAAACTGCATGCGATCAAGACAGCAAACCGCATAACGTGTCAAATATCCAGGCAACTCTGGCATAAATTTAACCGGAAGCACTATATCTGCTTGACAATGCTGAACAGATCAAATATCAGCAGCATTATCGGTGTCCTAACAGGACACTTTCCGATAGGCCTACACGCGAACAGACTACGCCTTTTCAGCAATGACTTCTGTAGAAGCTGCTAAGACGAAGAAGATGAGGAAAGTATTGCTCACCTTCTCTGCTCTTCTCCTGCTCTGTGAGTAAAAAGGAAACTTCATCTCTAAATGTTTCAATTCTTCTTAAGTGGCGCTACAGTCCGGAATGAACCTGGGCCTCAACCAACAACCCTCTCCGATTGGCCCGGTCCTTAGCTATCTGCCTCCAGTTGCGCTCTCAAAGTTGGTTGAGGTCGGTTTCTAATTGTGCGCGCCACTTAAGGCGAGGGGTTCCTCTACTGCGTCCGACGTCTGGCTGGGAATCGAAGACTCAGCGAGCCGGAATATTGGTGTGCATTCGTTCTACATGTCCTACCCATCTTAAACGTCCAATGCTGAGTTTTTTGAGGGGCATGTCGCTATACAGCTCGTATAGTTCTTGGTTGAATCTTCGTCTACATAGCCCGTCAACGCAAACGGGAGCGAAGATTTCACGAAGAATTTTCCTCTTAAATCGACCAAGGATTTCTTCGTCCGCTTTTGAGACGGGCCATGCTTCAGCGCCGTAGAGCAGGACTGGAATGATCAGGGTCTTATATTGCATCTCCTTAGTAGTTCGAGTGAGAGCTTTACTACTGAATGGCCTTCTTAGACCGAAGAAACCAGAAACAAATGGTTCAATTAGGCGAACGAATATGGGGTAGCCGACAGATCCAAGTGGACGACTTAGAAAATGGCGCACCACTGTGTAGTTCCCTAGTTTCTCAATGTTGATGTTGTTTTTCATTGCTAGCTGGCAGAAATAATGGCTTGGCACACTCAAATGAAGGGATAAACTAGGTTTGTTAATGCATATTCTTTCATATTGAATTTGCCCTGCTAGATGACGATTTCATGAAGTATATGTTTTTCCTCTCCTGCGTCACTGTTTTTGATGAATCGGTTTCGTGCGTGTTTTTTTTGCGCATCTCTTCTGCCCAGAAAAAGGTTTTTCATGGAGCTTGGATTCCCCGGTGTTATCTGTAGTTAGTCATACATAAAATCGGCGCTGTTGTTTGCCACTTGGAAGTAAAGTTTTTATCAAGTTTTGCCCCTCTAGTCCAGTCTGACCACTCTAAAGCTTTGACCCATTTTATGATGGTCATAGAAAAAGCAATCCTGTATGATCCCTTGGCAAACTTAATAACACTGATGGGTGTTCCTTGTATTGTATCTATATACCACTGGAATTTAAGAACAAAAAACACAGTGGATATATAGCCAAATGTATAATGACTGGACATTGCCATATTAACCTAGCATGGGCAGGAACTAAACTCCAACTCAAAACCATAAAGGTGCCGGCTGTATTAACATCATGACCATGAAATCTGCCATTAAACTACTGATGCAAAAAAAAAGCAATTAAATCCTAAAAGGTTTTATGGTTTTGTTTTGTTTGAAGCTCTGTAAATCATAAACAAGTCTTAATTATCAAGACAGCTGTGTAGCCCAAGTTGGTGAACATCTAGCTGAACCTTTGGATATTCCCCGTGTTTTTGTGACTAACAATCGTAGTGCAAGCTCAAGTTTTTCTCTTCTCAGCGACAAGGAATATTTAAAATGTTTCATGGTATCGTGTGCATTTTACCTTGATTTACATTAATACTCTTGAAAGTATACGTATGTATCTGTTGATATGGTGAGATAATAATTTATACATTCAAAAAAAAAAAAACACCGCAGTAGTTCCAATCCATCCGAATAAAATAAACAAGTGGACGAAGATCTAATTACAATAATTCAATTTAAATGCGCATTGGTATGTGTGCAAACGTTCAAAAAAAAAAACATTATTACCGCAATGTACCACAATCAATGTGCCCTCACAAGCATGACACATCATTTGCATTACAGACTGTAACTCAAATTAGGCAAAGTTATTGACCACGAAATTAATTCAATTGGCACATGTTTCGATGTGTCTAGATATGTAGCACTGCCCTACCTGTTTGCAATCTGTACATATTCTACCTGATTCGAATAATTTAATTGTAATGTTAGCCGGAGCTACTTCAAAACCAGATTCAGATAACACGACAGCATCACATTACCAATAAAAACTGCGCGTCACATAGCCACCACCGCTAGTCAACAGCACAGAAAACCAGGACCGGAGCATATAGAAATTTGGTTGTTAAAAAGGGCGCCCTTCTAATAGCGACCCTAAATGGAGAATAGACAATTCGCTCTGCACTTTTGTTAACAAAAAAGTAACGTCTGCGTACAAATAACGATGAAGAAAGTTGAAGCACAAAATTCTACAATGCCCCAGGGGATAGTAAACACTTTTTGGCATTTGACAAAAATATAAAAATTTCGACGCTAATTTTCAGCGAGATTATTTTTTTTAATTAATCATGTCTCTCTTTGTTTATCTACTGAGCTAAACTCAAATGCTAGGTTTACCAGTGCGATAGCATCCTAGTTTCGGGATTAAACTCGAGTTAACTCGAGAAAGTGGTTTTACAGTAAATTCGAATCCGGAGTTTACTTCGAGTT